>CAEFZY010078933.1:0-61384 GCA_903066815.1 Brachyrhaphis roseni
CCCAGCAAGCAGATGATGTTCAGTGAACAGATAAAGTTCAGTGAACATCACCTCAAAGTCAAATGTTCAGAGTTCACAAATGAACGTTTACCAAATGTTGAAATGTTGATTGAACGTTTGACCACTATAGAAAAGCTATCAATTTCTTTTCTCTTAAACTTTTACGACTGTTATTATTTTTCACTTTATTACTATCTTATGAAAATATTCAAAATCTTGTGGACGCTGTTGGTAGTACTTTCCATTTAACAATTGTAACCCGCAATTAGTCAAGAATTACTTGACTAATTGCCTGTTGAATGTGACAGTAATTACTTAATTAATTGTAGTAATTAAGTAATTACTAAATTAATTAATCAATCATTTTTAATCATTTAATAAAATAATTGATTAAGTAATTGTATTAATTAATTAATTAATTAATTATTACAATTAATTAATCAATATTTTTTAAGCATTTAATAAAATAATCAATTAAACATTTGTTATTAATCATTACTGATTAGTAATTAATCATTAATTGTGTTGTATTCCATTAATTAATGATTAACTAATCATTAGCAATTAATCATTAAAAAATAATGATTAATAGCTAAATATTAATCATTAACTATTAATTATTAATAATAAAAATTACTAATGGATTAAAAATCATTACTCAATAATGAATGATTATTAATCAATAAAAGTGATTAATCATTAATTAATTACTACTAGTTGGCAAAACTAACCTCCGATGTCCACCGGACTCTCAGTTGCCATGTCAACTGTTTGGGATTCCGTGCTGACGTCACCGCGCTTTCTGATTGGCTGCCTGTCACATTCAACATTCTGCGTTCAGTCAGGGAAAACCCCAAGGCTGCGATAATCGGGCCAAGACAATGTTGAATATTCAACACACCACCACGTAATACACCAGACACTGCAGGACGTTGTAAGATTGTAGTCAAGGGAAAATCGGGGCAAAAAAAAAAAAAGGCTTTAGCGGGAACACCAACCTCCTCCCGCGCCCCCCATGGCCTAGTATAATGCAAAGGCGGTTGAAAAACAATGACATCACAATTCATCACTGACATGTGATTGGTTGGTTGATGTGTCCCCATTGGACAGCACACAATTCCGCCCCAATAATTATTTTTAACACTGTATAAAAAATAAAAATAAAACATCTATATAAAAATACATGCTGCATTAAAATATATTCATATGATATTGCTTATATGCAACATGTTCATATATGAGGAACATTAATGAGGCACAGAACCTTTTTTTTTCTTTACTTCATTTTACTTTTTCAGTGTTTCCACACAAAATAAGACATCAATGCTTGTTCACTTCTGGACCATCTGGCTGTGTTTTTTTGTCCAAACATTATCCAAGTTGTGCTGCTTTCAGGAAAGGCCCAACGTCTCTCCTCTAGTGTAGGCCTGAGGTCACTGAGGTCCTGGCTGGGGGATCTTGTGGTCTCCACCTCACCACAGTCCATCCTGACACCCCCTCATAGGTGCAATCATCCCTGAATGCCACCCATTAATCATTAAAAATGAATGATTACTAGATAAATATTAAGAATAAAGTCATTAATGAATGAAAAATCATTACTCATTAATAGTTAATAATTATTAATCATTAACAGTGATTAATCTCTAATTAATTATTACTAGTTGGCAAAAATAATAGGAAACAAGAGTCAAACCAAAAGCTAATAGGGTCAAGCTAACATCTCATAAAAGTCAAACCAAAGCTAATAAAAATAAAACTAAAAGCTAATTAAAGTCAAGATAAATCCTAATTTAAGTCAGTCTAATAAAACAGGTAATAAGAGGTAAACCAAAACTCTATTATTATTATTATTATTATTATTGACTATTAACTCTTATCAGCTGTTAGTTAATAAGTGACAAGGTAAAAGCTAATTAGCAATTAGCTTCACCACATCAACTATTAGCTTAAACATTTATAGCTTTTGTTGATGTAAAGCAGTGCATAAATGTTCCAAGAGAGGGCGCTGTTGTTTTTTGTAATTGCTGGCACTACCGCAATTTTGACATGTTTGTCCTGCCAGGGACACCGTAGAGCAGGGGATTTTTTTTTTGTGCGCGATCTGTTATATTCCTTACAGTGCGTTTACTGCCTGTAAGGTAAGCAGCAGCTCCGCTAGCACAATGTAAAATATACAGTACATTAATAAACCGAACTATTTCTGTTTGTTCAGTTTGCCATTTAAGTTCAAATTACATGTTTGTACTGGTGATGCTTGATTATTTTGTAAAAAAAAAAAAAAAAAAAAAGAAAACGATTGAATGCTGACAGTGTGTTTACTGCCTGTAAGGTGGACGAAATAAACGCGCCAAAGTGTCCGAAGAGCCCTGAGTCTGATTCCCTTTCTGCACGGATCACATCCCGCCTTCACACAAACACAGCGCAGAGCCCATAGGGTGTCTTCCACCAGCCGCAGGTTTAGGGACAGAAAGCCTGGGTTACATTTACACTTTTGTTTATGTTTTTAGTTTGACTCTTATTAGTTGCTTGACTCATTAGCTGTTTGGCCCTAATTAGCATTTGGTTTATTCTTGTTATCTATTAGGTTGGCCATCTTTAGCTAATAGTTCGACCATTTTTTGGCTATTGGGTCAAGCTATTACCTAATCACACTCAAGCTAAAATCATATAAAAGTTAACCCAAAGGCTAAAATTTGTCAAGCTAATAGTTAATGATGATCAAGTTAAACGCAAATAAGAATTGAGCCAAGAACTAAAAACAATCAAACTCATGGACAAGCTAATAGTTAGCAAGACTAAAATCAATGCTAGTAAGAGTCTAGCTAACAGCTAATAGTCCAGCTAAAAACTAATGGGAGTCAAACCAAAAGCTAAAAGTAAAATAAATAAATACAAATGTTTAATCTTATAGTTATTAGCTGACAAGAGTATAGCCAAATCCTAGTAAGGATCAAACTAATAGCTTATCCTAACCAAAGCTAATAAAAGTCATATCAAATTCTGGTATGAGTCAAGCTAACAGCTAATAAGAGTTAAACCACAAACCAAAATTATCTTGACCATCATTAACTATTAGCTGTTAGCATGACTTGTATTAGCTTTTGGCTTAACTTTTATTAGGTTTTAGCTTTACTCTTTAGATATGTATTTGATTCTTATTAGCCAAATCTTCCAATTCGCCTTCAGTTCATGTCAGAATGAATCCAAATACGAGTCTTAAATTTTAAGCCAAAATCTGACCTTCCAGCTGGAAAATTGTACCAGTCTAAAAGACAATCAGCATATTGAAGTTGCTCTCGTCTGTTTGCTCTTGAAATAATATTAAAACTTTGCTCCATGAAGTGCTTTAGCGCTTACCAGCATAATTTTTTTCCATCAGACTATAATTTTTCTCCATATTGCGTCCACTTTTCTGTCATCACATCCTCACCTTCAATGCACACCAATCGTTTTTGAATGGAAAGTTGATGCTGTTGATGGCTGAATGTTAAAACTTAAGGAGTGTATTTATTTTTTTATTAATGCAGATCATTAGGACTAGGAAAGAAAATAATTATTTTCTTTTGTAAAATCTTTTTTTCTTTCTTTATGAAAAATACCTTCAAGAAATATGGCATAAATTTTTTCTTCATCCCTCTTTACATTGAGACACTAGAAGATATTATAGTACAAAATACTACACTAAGCAGTCACCAGTCAAGGGTTAGACCTAAATCCAATTGAAAATCTGTGGGAATTGTTGAAAATCACATTTTATTTTAAAAAATTCTCCCACTTTACATTGATGAACTACTTTGATCTATTACAGAAAATAGCAATAAAATACAATTGAGGTTGTAAAGTCACAAAATCAGGAAAAGTTTAATACTTTCATTATACACCATATCTGGCTGATCTAACAAGCACTGAGAAAAACAGTTCCCTAAATGCTTCCACAACTAATAAATGAAAAACAAACAAACACAAGACTCAGCAATAAACTGCCACTATGCACAAGCCCACTAACTTGTCTAACAACGGGGAACCCCTCCTTGAGGAAGCCATTAACATGTTATAGGGTCATGTTCACGATGCACTTAAGGTAGACCCACACACACGCACGCACACATCCACACTGCACTTCTGTTTGCAGTAAAGCAAGACCTGCGTGCACTTAATGAGATCTGAGTGGAAGTGAAGGTGGAAATTGGTCATTAACCATCTGCTTGTGGCTGTCCGGATAGTTTTGCGACTAATGTTGTTTGTGTGTGAAAAAAACGTCTGCCTGGTGAAATGGCATTGGCAAACAGTGAAAGGCTAAGAAAAATCTTATCCTATCGACAGGCAGTATGTTCTGATTTAAGTTTAAATTACAATTTTAACTTGTGAACATCGCACTGTTTGGTAGTCCATAAATGGGAGGTTGTTATGTACTTTCCAAGCACATGATGCCATTTTATATCACAGTCAAGTAACTGTTACCTTTAGTAGTGATGACAATGCTGTATGTATCAAAATTAACTTAGACATGTGACTTCCCTTTATAACTGCAGCTGATTCCTTGAAATTGGCCTCTGTCTCTTTAAGAAGCTCCGGCTCTTTCTGACATTCTTCTGTCAGCACGTCAACACAACAATGTTTCTCCACTCCAGGTATTTGATGAGGATAAACTATATTGCAGCAAGAGGCCAACATATAGAAGTAAATTTTGCAGTAATGGTAACACAACCTTCACCAACATGACAGAACAAAAGAAGAGTTTTGCACTTCTCCTTTAATAACGCTGTCACTGACTCCATCTCTGCTTAATCCATGGTTCTGATGAATGGCCAAAATGATGATTTGGAAATCCTGTAAACAAGTCCTACAAGTGCCTTTGTTATGCAGTGTTATTTTTCAACTTGCCCTCAATAATGGTGGGGTTTTTTTTGTTGTTTTTTTTTTAAAACCATTAGAGGTGAGAACCTTAAAGGGATCCAAAGTACCAAAGAAAATATGAATATCTCATATAGAATGAAAACAGATTTGAATCTAACATGACGCTGCTTTTCGCGTGTTATTCCAAACCTCATAGATGACAGTGATAACCAAAATAAATAAATTTGCTTAATGGAAACATGCCAATTTTGAAAAAAAAAAAAAAAAGTCTTTCTGTAAAAAAATGTTGCGATAGGATGAGGTGGTTTCTGGGCTGTATCGAAATTTGCATACTTTGTAAAACCTCATTGTATCACACAAGTCATGATCAACAACCAGATGCTAATACCAAAAATGATGAAGACGATAACAGGAAGTGGTAGGAGGATGATCGTTTTTAATGACTTTTTGCAAGAACAAACTTAATCGCGTGTGATTTTAATTGCTTTTCTTTTTAAATGGAAATACCACAATTGTGAAATTATGTTTTGTCGACATTGGCGGAATATTTACATGATTTTGTGCACATGTGTAATGGAAACGCAGCTGATGAAGGCATACACACAGTTTTTCATGAAGACCAAGAACCTCAACTGTTGTCTCATCTGCACAGTGCAGCTCATTCTTCACGTTTTGTGTGACTGTGACAAAGGGCTGCATGCAAGAAGATCCCGAGTTGCTGAACATGTTGAATGTTGTGATGATGATATCAGGTCCAATATCTGCCTGATTCATTTCTTCCTCTCTTTATCATCAGTGCTTCCACATGCATTTTGAGGATTGTCATTGAGTCCAGTCTGAGCATCTGCTGCCATGAGACTCGGTCCAACTGGCTACATATTACACTAACATAGGTTTATAACAACGGGAATATGTTAGTAAAAAGTCCTTTGACAAACTGATATTGCAATGACAATGTATTGTGAGATATTGTGCAGTCTTACCATTACATGATTTGAGCAGTTGAAAGGTGAATGGCTCATGAAAATCAATTAAATTGACAAATGGATGCACACCACCATGACAGAGCCTGGAAACACAAAAATATTTTACCATATCGGGGGTTTTTTTTAACACATGTCCAAACTTGGACATGTGTCTGAACATGCTTTTATCTAATTCCATATTGTTCCAAACAGTGTAAGAATAAGAGTGTATCGCAGCTCCTTTTGCCCATTTCTGCAAATGCGCTCTTGTTGCTTTGGCAGAGTTGAACTCTGGGCTTTTCTCAGCTGGCTGAAGAACTTTCATCTGGCGGGAAAAAAAAATAAAAAAGAAGGAACATGCAAAAGGAAAAACAGCAAAGCCAGGGAGGACATGAAGGATGTGGTGGGGAAGATAAGCAGCAGTCGGTGGAGAGCTCTCCATTCGTGTGGCTTTTGTTTTTACAGCTTCCTCCCGCTTCAGCCACACAGCTCACCACACCTCAGCCGCCGGAAAGCATAAACATCTCAAAGATGGAGTCTTTGATATAAAGCAAGAAGGAACATGTCAAAGTGTGAAGGGCGTTATATAGCAAACCAAATGAAGAGATTTGGCCCAATATAAAACGGAGCCATGCACAGTGGAAGCATGGTGGTCCTCTACCAGTGAAAGGAACAAATTGATGATTTGTGATGACTTCTCGCAACATTAAAACATCACAGTTTTCGTCAATGGCTAAAAATAGCTAAGTGTGACCTAGTAACTGCCAGAATGTGAATCCATCTGGTGAAATGAGTGTAAATTCTTATTATGCCCAAAAATATGAAGGTGTGCGCTAATGTTATCTTATGCTGTATATCTAAGACAGGATGTAGCTCCTGAAATAAACCATATTATGCTGGCTGATAATACTGTTACAACAGCATTAAACAAGCCTCCACAATTTGTGTTAAAATGCAACACGATACAAATGACTTGTTAGCACTGTGAACATACTGGCTAACCATTAACCGCTAACAGCAAGTGATTGTTAGCACTCTGATAATACTGGCTAACTGTTAGTGAAATGCTAATAGAAATGATTTGTTGGCACTGTGAAAATACAGGCTAACCATTAGAGGCTAACAGCAAATGATTTGTTAACACTGTGAAGACACTGGCTAACCATTAGCAGTTAACAGCAAACAATTTGTTAGCAGTGAAGATACTGGATAAGCATTAGCTGCTAACAATACAGTTAGCATCTGCTTTGTGAATTAGAATTGGTGTCAGGTGTGAAGAATGTACACTTACCAAGGACGTATCTTCTTAAAACTATCGCTGTTGCGTAAAAGATTTTTTAAAAATTGTATTGTAAAAGACCAATATTTTTTACTTATTTTAGAAAGTAAAAATCATGTAGATTAATTACACATAGAGAAATATTCCAAGCCTTTATTTCATGTAATTTTGGTGACTATGCCTTACAGATGATAAAAACACATGTTGCATTTCATCTGCACTGGGTTTTCAGCTGTCTAGAAGGAAATCTTCATGCTTCCTGCTTCATGGAGATCATGATTTGATATTTCAGGATGGACTTGGTATTTCCCACGCTGCCAAAGGCACCAAAATGGCTGGTTCAATGACTGGAGTGTTCCTGTGCTTGATTGGCCAGCAAACTAGCCTGACCTGAACCCCACTGAGACACTATAGACCAGTACTGCCAATGAGAAGATGAGAAACAACACACCCAATAATACAGATAAACTGAAGGCCGATATAAAAGCAACCTGAGCTTCATCCTCTGGTATGTGTGAATCTTTAGTTTTCTAAAAAAGACTAGATGAGAATCAAGTCACAACTTCATAAAACATGGCAATATTACGACCAGTAAGAGGAAACATGTTTGCATTATAAAAATATTATGCAAAACCAAAGTCTATTTTGGTCTTGATAACCTTTAAAAAAGTGCAATATCGCATTTTTTCTATCAATATATAAATAATCATCAAAGGTAAATTTGAGGCAAAATGTGCCCAGTATGATGTTTCTATAAATCGGAATTTTACAACAATAGATACAAAACACATTGATATATATAAAAGTAATTTTTGCAGCAGCAAACTGCAAAAAGCACCGGCCTATTTACAAGTAACCACATGCAAATGCTGGGAGGCGCTGTGGCAGATGGCCTGTTGTCACAGCAGGTTACACCTCAGCATGTCGGCTCAGACACAGATGGACGCTAGGCCGTACAGCTGGATGTCAGTCAGAGATGATGAAAGAAACACGGGGAAACATGTCGGTCGCTCGTACGCACAATAAATCACTGACTGCCGCCAGAATCCTGATTAACCCTCTGACCCCAGATAAGGACCACCGTGGTGTTGGTTTAAAAAAAAAAAAAAGACAAAAATAAATAAATCACTCACACATTTACCCGTACCCATACATTCTTAACAGTTATGAGAGAAGCCAGAGAGCCACTCTGGGTGTTTATGCCTGAGAGATGAGGGGGCAGAAGACGATCCTTAAGTGAAATGAAAAAGGGACTCATCCGTCTCTTCGCTCGCCATCCTAGATTTCTGTCCCAATGTCTTCAGGTCCTTCAGGATCTGAGACTGATGCTGGAGACACTCCTTCATCTTGTCCTCTGTTAGGGTGAGACGCTCCTCCAACACGGAAACGGTCTGCGTGGAGAGCAGGGTGGGATTAGGACGCACAATAATTATACAGGAGTCAGAATAATTACAGAGGCAAAATCCAGTCGGACGGCCTGTGGAATTGGTTCCGTCATCGCTCTGGAAACATAAAGTGGGAGACGCAGAAAAGGCTCTGTGGATGAATGACCTGGTTTCTCATTTACCTTTCTGAAAAATGACTCTTCCTTTTGTCGGCAGCATTTTAATGCAATGAAACTAGGGACGCACCGATCCGCTTTTCTCACTTCTGATACTGACACAGAAATCAGAGGTTTAGCACGGGCCGATATTGATATGATACAGAAAAACAGAGGCGAAATTTAACTGACTTTACACTTTTCGCAGATTTTATTTGTGAAAAAGTCTGAAAGTTGTGCATCATTTTACTTTCACTTTGTGCTGGTTTACCACTTTGAACCCTAACGAATCACGTGGTTGAAACGTGACAAAGTGTGAAAAGGTTCAAGAGGTATGACGGGGCGCTTTTAGGTTTGAACAAGTCAAATTTAAGACGTTTTAATGCCAATTTGAATAAAATGTAAGACTGAGAAAGCTGTGAGTATGGGCAACGGCTGGGAGATCCTGCTGAATTACAACAGCAAAAATGGAAACTTCTGAGGTCCATTTGTGGTTCTCTTGTGCTTAACTTAGAATAGAGTTTCTCAAGGGGTGTTCAGGGGTCACTGGCGGAAGTTTTTACAAAAGGGGGGCGCTGTGATTCCTTTGGGGGTCGTTTGCTCGAAGGTAAACTTTACACCTTAAATGCACAACAATACCAAAGTAGACTTTGAGCAACTTGCTAAAACTGTATTGAGTAACATTAAAACATGCTCGGCAGCAACTGTATCGATGGCAGCTCTTCTTCTTCTCTTCAATGTATCTGTTAGCTTCTTCCGCTCCTGCTACACAATTTCCATTCATAAATATAAAAATAATTCTAAATTAAGTACTGCATTGCCACTTAAAATTACCCAAATTTACCACAGGGGCCAGTGTAGTCAGTGTTTTTTTATGGAGACACTAAAAAAAGAATTAATATTTCATCATTTAATATTATGAACCAAAAAGCCACTTGTGTCTCCAGATATTCAGGTTGCAGATCCTGATCTAGCAGATGGACAGTGTGATCCTATCTCGATACAGCAGCTAAAAGTACAGCACTATAATTTTTAATTCATTGTTAAAATAAAATTGTGAAGGTTTAAAAAATATCTACCACTGAATATTTAAAAAAGACATTTATTTAGTATAATTTCTTCAGAACCCCCGCGGCCCCCGTCTAGAACCGCCCCTGGGGTGCAGGTCTGGATATGGTGCATTTTTGCAAGGAAGTCAGATTATCCAAACTGGTAAACCACATTAATAAAATAATAGTGAAATAATACATTAAATGACCACCGAACAATTATTCATAAAATATATCAACATTTGTGAATAAAATACAGAGAAAGTAATGTAATGTAGGAAATATTTATGTATTTACTATTAATTTATTAGTATGATTTGTTCTTTAAATGGCCACTTAATTTGATAGAAAAGTCCCAAGACAAAAATTATATATGAGCTGAAAAAGAAAGACGCTTATTTAACTGACAATGAAGGACTGCTAAAGCAGCTATACCAGTTGCTGTAGCAGGGTCTACTATTTCTGATTCATTTCTGATTAGTAATAATACAGCTAAATTTGGAAGAAAAACAAATCTGACAGTATTAAAACTATTCCACTGAAATGAGTCACAAACGTAGCTAAGAAGCTGCTTCTCATCAGCTTTCAGATTTCCCCTCCAGCTGACCTGCGTGAGAACGTCCAGCTGCCGAACAATGTGCTGCAGGGTGAAGTCCAGACTTGATGGACGACCGGGGAGAACGTTCAGTGGGCGGGCCTGTGCCGTATCCTCTTCCTCCGCCTTTCCTTTTCCTCTTCTCGGGCCGTCTGAGCCGGTCTGGTTCCCAGAAGTCGACCCTGCCCTGCTGGCACTTTCACCCCGGGTCCACTCTTCCACTCTCGATCCGGTGGCACGACGTGCCAGGAAGTCTGCCTGTGTGGGCGTCAAAAGTGGGACAAACTAAAAGCTTTCAACTATTCAAGGATAAAAAACACTTTTTGCAGAGACATTGGCAGGTGTTTTGCTGGCTTATGACCCAGAATCAACTCATCTAAGACACTTTTTCCAGCAAACAGTACTGGGACATTTACAGAGGTGTGAAGAAGTGTTCGCACTCTTCCTGATTTCCTTTTCTTTTTGCATGTTTGTAATACTTAAGTGTTTCAGAACTTCAAACCAATTTAAATATTAGTCAAAGACAACACAAGTAAACCCCAAATGCAATTTTTAAATTAAAGTTGTTAATTACTGAGTAGAAAAAAAAAATCAAACTATGCTATCCTTTCAAGAAGCCAATATGCCATCAGCAGCTGTTATCTTCTTTCATACTAGTATAATTACCAAATCAAGCACACCTTTCTCATCCGGACTAGGGCTGCACCGATCCACTTTTTTTCACTTCCGATACAATACAAATATCTTTGGTTCAGTATCAACCAATACAGATCCGATATAGAAAACCAGCGCTCAACTGACTCAAAACATTTAGTTTTTTCAAACATGGACAAATGTCCTGAATTGTGAACTTGATAACTCTACACCACACTTAAATACAAGCTTGGTCAAACATGTAATAACAAACTCAACCTTTGTTTCTTCAGTCAGCGCAATTAGGAGAATATAAATAAGGAAATATTAGAGATATTTATATCAGATCGGTTCATCTCTGATCTGGGCCGCCATCCAGCACAAGATGGGAACGGCCAGAAAACACACCTGGGTCCTTTAGCACAGGTTTGACATTTTACCACACTGTTCACTCTGTTTGTTGACCACCAGGACTAGTTAGGAGGCTTTTACTGATCCAGTGGACAATTTAAAATCTTGCGTTTTCCTTTATAGATACACACAAGAGTCGGCAAAAACATGTTGGCTTTAATACGCCACACACACACACACAAAAAACTGCTTCCTGTCTTGACATGCAAGAGACCTTGAGCTCATTGCAATCTGATAGACTGGAGTGATTGCATGCTAGATGTTGCTGGATCACAGACCAGTACTGAGTATCTGATGCCACCTTTATATAACACTTGCTTACAAAAAACAGATAAGATCATGCACTGGCATCGGCAAGAAAAGCTGGTTAAAGGCTCAAACTTTAAGTTTGATGCATTACTTTTTATAAGCTCAAGAAATGTGACAAAACCAATTAAATACTGGGATTTTGTATTCTGTTTAACTAGAGCGTCATTTTCATATTCACAGAGAAGACTTCTTATTGTAGCACATGCAGATATGAATGATGCCTCTTCCAACTGCATTTATCAGAAATCACAAACTATTCTCAGGGAATTTAGAATTTTTTTTTTTGTTTTTATTGCTGTGCTCTCACAAATGCAACAGACTGACAGATACAAATAAAAAAATAAAAAAATGCTGTGTGAGAAGGGGAGCGGATCTGTAAACGTGACGCCTCGTTGCTTCAAATGTTTCCGCCAGCAGATCTTTAGAGGAACAGAAGAAGAAGAATTCTGCTTCTTTGCCAAGTTTGCTCATAAAATTTCCCCAAGTATCAGCAGATTACAGACATAAAACTTTATCTGAATGATCAATAAAGTAGGTCATTCAACATCACAATGCGTGATTGTAATGTTGAAGAAAGCATATTCGTGGGTTCTTTTACAGCATTTCATTTCAGTGTAAATATCTCGTTACAAAGCAGACGCCTGCGACTTTTAGAAAAGTCTGGCCTAGATTTCTTCTTGTTAAAGATGGTGGGTGTGGCTTATTATCAGGTACAAACAATAGTCCAGAAATTACTGTATCTGAAAAGTGTGTTGAGCATTTTCTTTGAATGCCTCTTTACTGATGTCATTAGCCTAACATTTAATATTTTTCATTGTAAGTAATTTAGAAGACAGCGTTTCTGTTCCCTCTACATCATCATGCCTCATTTAATGGCTGAGCAGCAGTTAGCTTAACCGTCTATTTGATGAAAAAAACAAACAAAAACAAAAAACGGTGTATTTATTACAAACTGAAAAGTTGACAAGTTGAAAAGGATGAAATTGAAAAACATTCGATTCTCAAGGTTATTCTGCAGACGGAGAAGAGAAAGGCAAGAAATGATTTGACGGAATCCACTGAAGTCCATCAGGTTTGGTTTAAACTCGTCTTTAAGAATGTAAAACATATAAAACAGCATCAGGAGAAGCCTGCGTTTGGCCTTTTTGTGCCATTAATGGTCAAAGTTTGCCTTTCGGTTCTGATCTGGAAACAAAAAAGTACTCAGAGAAGATTTGATGTGTAGGGATACGTTTGTCAAAATAGTCAAATATATCGTTGTGTGTTTAATTCTTAATAACCTGCTTGTAACGCAGCAATATGTAATAATGCAACAATATCTTCACATGCTTGGTCAAACATGTAAAAACAACTTTAATTTGTTCAGTCTGTGCAATTAGGAACAGAACAGTCGATGTACAATAAGTAATAAGTGACAAAAACAAACTGCAACAAATCTTTCAAATGATTCAAAAAGTGCAATTAGCATTTATAAATATAATCAAAAAAACAAAGCAGGACATCGCACAGAGCACTAAGCATAAAATTAGACTGATAACCGATCTAGAATTTTGATATTGATATTAATATCGGATCGGCGCATCTCCAATTGGTGTTGCACTAGTAAGGCCGTACTGCGAATGATGACACTCTTCCGAAACAACTCTTCAACAAAACCTTCCAAAATACTGCAGAACAAAACTCGGAGTAAGCATCAAATCTGAAATTTTATCATCGTGACGACCCCTAGGTAGGGCTAGCATAGCAAAAAGATTGATTTTGAAATGAGGAACAATCGGGGCCGGTCATCCGTGTTTAAACTCCAGAAAGTGAGGCAAAGTTGGGCGATAGTAGTGACTTCTGGTGGTGCAACAGGAGGAACAGAAGGGGACAAGTTAATGAGGGATGTGAGAGGAAGGAAGAGGAGAAGGAGGGGGTGTCACACATTCCTGGCCTAATGCACGGAGCAATCGATTCCAGCTTGCTTCCTGCACGCTGTCCTCACTTCAAAGGGAGACTTGTGAGGAAGTAGGAGAAGGAGGCCAATGGAGGGAGGAGATGGAGGCTGATGGAGGGAGGAGAAGGCAGGAGAAATGTGTTTTAAAGAAAGGAAGAGGCGGAAGGCTACACTTAAGAGGGAAGAGGAGAACAAAGCTGTCCGTGTGTGGCAGACAGTCTACTTTGCTATCTCAGTTCATTTTTTTCCCCTTTCCCCCTCTTTCTTCTCTTCATCCTTCATGAACTCCCTCCCCCTCTTCTCTCCTTGGTCACATCTGGCCAACATCTGCTCTGCTCATTTATGCCTAGCCGACCCAGGCCTTCATACCCTCAACTCCCCATCCCTTTTCCAGGAAGTTTGGGTGTAATCAAACGTTTAACAGGCAAGGCACCCCAGCTGGTTTTTGTGTCAATTGATGCAAAAAAATCCCCCAAAAAACACGTCAATGTTCAAACACATGTAGACAATCAGTGTGTGCGGTATTAAACGAGCGGTGGAAAACGCACGCAACTGAAATGCAAATTTGTCAAAAGAACATCTGAATTAAAAAGCACGTCGGGAGCTAATTGGAAGCAACAACGCAGTGGAAGCAACAACATGAAGCAAACACCGCTTTACTGCGCACTCAACCGAGCTCAAGCCTAACATTGTCAATGGAAGCCTAGAGGTTTTAGGGGAGGTAAGAATCATGCCTTCGTGCCCGCAGGAAGTCCGGAGTCGTGGTTTTCTGTAACAGCAGGTAATCGTGGCAGGAATGTCGTGTTGCCGTTGCTGCAAGGCAGGTTTCAAATGCAAAGGTGGGTGGAATGAGCTGCTGTAATTACAAAGGGGTAAGGAAGTGGGAGTGACATGCAACAGGAAAAAATTGAAAGTTTTCAAATAAATTAATAAGAAATACGCTGGAAAGCTCAACGGGGAAATCAGTTTATAACTAGAGGAGTGGTGGTTTGACACCTAGCTGATCTATTTTCCCTTTTAGATTCCCCAACACTGATATTTAGTTTAAATGTACAACAAAGATCATCACAAAAGTTTGGTTAGATGGGTAAATATGAAAAATGATGTAATAAAAAACCAAAAGCCCTCTGTGGCATCCGTGTAGGTTTTAAAGTTACCGTGTATAGTGCCTTGCAAAAGTGTCCCATTCGCAGAAACCTTTTTTCCATATTTTGTCACGTTGCAACCACAAACCTCAGTGTAATGTCATGTGGCAGACCAACCCAAAGCAGTGTATGATTCTTAAGAGGAATAATTAAAACTCTAAACATGTGTGGTATCAGCTTGTAGAGTGGCACTCCTTAGTCAGGTCATGTCACCAGTTTGGTAGTATGGCTATAAAAAAGAGAAGTCTATTATCAATATCGACTAGGGGTGTAACGATCCCTAAAACGTTTGAGACAAAACACGATACTGATTTTACAAGAACGAAACGGGACAAGATTTTAATATTATGTCAAAGATAATATTTCTGCTTCAAAAAGGTCTTTATTCCGCATTTTTACAGATTTTGCCACAAATTCAACAAACTAATCCTTCATTTTCTGATTTGATTTTATTTCTTTAGACCTTAGGACGGTTCTCTCACTATGCATGGTCTGCTGTACGACGTTTCCCAGTTGCTACGGATAGATTGAGCTGTGATTGGTATGTAGCTTTAATGTACCCTTAGACATCCATCCAATGGTTGCTATAGCGATGCTTTCTGCCACTCTTTGCATCTAAACAAAATGGAGTACTTACACAATTTCCCTGTCTCGTATGTCACACCGTCATAATTTCGGGTTTCCACTCGGAACTTTGAATACAACAAAGAAATGATTTAGTGTAGTTGAAGAATCTTCTATTTCAATTTCCTCAGCAATAGTGACTGTAACTGGCTGGTGCTCACAAGAAAGCATTAATACCAACAAGACATGTTGTGACGTTTTAATATCACAAGATTTTGTTACATCCTGAATACCGACTAATATCAAAAGTGTATATGAATTGAAATAAGCATTTCTTATCAATACATATCAGCAATTCAGCAACATCACCCCATCCTTAATTTGTCTGCTCTGACTCTAATGAGAGTTTGCATAAAACTTTGTTGCCTTTGATTGATGTTGGTTTGACCAATCGTTTAGTCTTTAATTTAATTCCTTATCAGGGAGAATTTGTAAGTGTGCAGAGTGCATGGTATGAAACATGGTGTGTTTCAGAGCTTCAGAAACACACCATCAAAAAGTGGGGGGAGGGGGAAATGTTATTAAACTTGACACAAACGGTGGTATATTGTACCTCCAACATAAGTTCACACATTTTGCAACAGTATCCACAGCAGCAGTTAAATGCTAATCAGCGATGCGCTGATGCTGTTAAACGCTCGATTGCAGCAGCATTACCTAACATGGAATGGCTGTCAAAAGGTCTCTTCATGTTAGAACCTTAACGGGGACTGCTTGAATGTTTTATGATCAAAAGAATTGTGAATAGCTTGCCCTCCGAGCCTAAATTAAGTCCCAGCTGTCCGATCAAAAACGTGATTACCATGAGGATGAGATTTAGCTGAAACCCCCGGTACTCTGAGTCCTCGGAAAAGTTCTTTGATCTTAAGTGAGGAGGTTTGTGAATGCGGCGCCTCCTCTCACTAACCTGGCACCTCAACCACAACAGATTTACAGTCTTGTTGTTCTCAATGAAAATACTGTTACTAATAGCATGTCAATTTGAATAATTGAACACAATTTTCAGAATAATCTCTTAAATATCTGTAACTTAAAATATGGTGGATAATTACCACTGAAACTCTCCGATAAAAACTCTCTGATTAAACAAAATGAACCCAGCACTCTTCAGCCTTAAGATGCTCGGTATTTCTATAGTGACCCTTACATGCTGATCAAACTGAACGTGGGAAGCATTTTGCACATTTTTAAGACCATTATGAATAGATTTTAAGACCTAAATGTTCACAGAAATGTGCAAACTTAGTCCAGTCAACTGGCGATAAATTTGATACACGTAAAAAAAGCCAGCAAGGTAGCAAGGGTATGTTAGCGGCGAGTTACTGGTGGCCTCAACTGCTCGAGTCAGAAAACGCAATGAACGATGTGTCTGAGCGTGACTCAAACTTTTGGCTGATAAAAAAAAGTACTGCAAGGACAAAAACCAAAATAAAAAAAAAAATCATAATATACAGAATTAAATAATCCTGTCAAGACAAAATTTATGATCTGTGATTATTGTCACCTCTTCACGTAATGTTTTGCCAAAGGATGTGCAGACACCCTGTCATAAGTTAGATGGGAGAATATTAAACCATTTTAAATGTAAGTGACAGCATAATGACAAGAAATGTTTTTGTTTTAATTAGATAACAAATCTATGGATTTGTGTTTGACTAAACTGTATGTTTGCTGCAGTCAGTAGAAAAAAAAGAAAAGAAAAAACACTTAATGGCAGTCCACTGCTGAGCAGGACATTTTGATTTTACCGCGTGGGTGGCTATCATGCGGATGTGAGAAGCAGACAGATAGGGGAGAATGAAGGCGGGTGGCAAAAGAAGTGGATGTATTCACTTCCTCAAAACCACATGAACCTCCTCTGTGCTCGCCAACCGTCTCTGAGCTCTTGCCATTGAAAAGCAACAGTGCTGCTTCACCACTGGCAAAAAACCCCCAAAAAAACCCATTAGATATGGGTTCAAGTCTCCTTGTATAATCAGCTGCAGGAGCAGATACTATGTACTGGCAGATAACAATTAGGGCACAGACGAGTGAAAGACAAATCCTCTGATGTGGTGTTTTGATGGGGCTGGGAGGAAATTGAAGCTTTAGATCTCACCCCAACCTTCCTTCTGACTTCCTTCTAAGGATCTTTTATTCATCCATTTTAAATACCTCCTTTGTCCTGCTCTGGATTGCAGGGGAGGGATATTTACTCTTTATGCAGCTACCTTTTTCCCCTATGCAAGCTCTACAATTTACAAGATGAGTTATTCACAGTTACAGATTTACAGGTATGTTCAGGACAGCTTCTCTTTGCAGATCCAGTTGATTGCCTGCGGATAAATGTAACATTGGGAACCACATTAGACTCAGGCACACCTGAAAACCACGAGTCAAACCTGGAAGAAACTGTTCCTAAAAACGAGTGTTTAAACCTTGTCTTGCTCTCTGGACCCAATACGCAGCCAAGTGTTTGTCACTTTCTTTCTTCATAGCTATGCTGATGACACTCAGCTGTACATGCAATCAAAGTGTAACTCTGACTGCGTTTCCATTGCACAATTTGACATTTTGAAAATACGTTTGCTTAATGGAAACATGGAAATTTTGAAGAAACAAATTTTCTGATAAAAGGTTTAGGCCGAACAAAATTGGTTTATTTCGCAAAACTGCAATGGAAACACTTTTTTCGAAACACACGAGTCACGTGAGCAACAACTGGATGTTGCCACCGATACAAACCACCAAGAAGAAGACGACAAGAACACGGCGCAGCAAGGTTTTTAATGACTAATTGCGTAAATATACTCATTCACACGTAATTTTAAATTGGGTTAATTGTATTTTTTCGACATTAGTGGAATATTGACAAAGTTTGGCTCACGTTTGTAATGGAAATGCAGCTACTTATAACAACTCAATAATGCAGGAAGAAGCTGGACCATCCAGGGCAGCCAAGAATTAAAGTGGGGATTTTAAATGAAACGAACCAGAAATTAAAAACACGACTGGTGTGGTCCAGTTAAGTCTTGGTGCAGGGTGATGGCGTTCAAGGGGTTTTTGTTTAAACATGAGAAATGAGCCTTCATGAGAAGAAATAAAAAACCCGAATACATCTGGATATAGTCACAAATGATAAAAACAGTTTCGGGTAAGATGTATTGAGTAACCTTCAAGAGACACCTAAGTTCCATAAGACAGTCTTGATAGACAAATAAATTAGATTTGATTTGCTGAACGTATTCGCTACAATACAGTCCAGAAAAAAGGCTGCTGCATATTTTCTACAAAATGACTAAACAAAGGTTTGGTTCAGACATGCCATGTAACAACAGATGGGGGTGGGGGGAGCAGCTAGTATATCACAAGTATTAATTAGAACACTGGGTACTGTTACTCATCAAGGGAGGATTTGTTGAGAGAGCTTCCAGCTGGGTGAAGTGAGTTTGGGTTGTCAGTGGTAGTTGCTGAGTGAGGACTCAAGATATGTGTGCCTGTGAGTTTCTGCTGATTAAAACTGGCAGCCAGTACCAGCTGTAACTTGGTGTTCTTGGGAAAAACTATTACTTTGTGCAAGTTTGTGTTTTAAGATTTAAAAAAAACAAAAAAAACACCAACAACTGTGGGTTTGAAACTCAGATCCAGATGCTCTGATGTCAATTCACAAAATCCACATGCACAGCATCCATCAACCAGACATCACTCAAGAGGTCCAATGGCTTTCTAGCATCAGTACACACATAAGCTCGTATGCACACACAGTGACTAACGCCACCCACCCAAACGCTCCTCATGCTGAGACCTATTGCAACAGTGTTCCACACTGGCTCAGCTGTTGCATAACAGCGTCAGCTTCTGTTCAGAATTTATGCAAAAATGCTGCTTCTGTCTCAAAGTGAGGAACTGACCCTGATGGCAGGCAGCACAGATTCCTGAAAGATGTGTGAAGCATGGCAGATGGGGAAAGAAGAAGCGAGTGCAAAAGAGGAATGGAGACAATTCAATCATATAAAGGGTATACTGTATGTTAAACGTATTACAAACCTCTAAGCTAAAGTTGTACAGTCAGATCTAGTGGAGAAGTGATGATGTTATGTATCTACAATAAAAATTGTACTCATGGTGGATTCTATTTGGAGTCAGGAAATGGGGGGGGTGGGATTATCTGGAACGCTCCCCCGAAGTCGGATTTCCTTCGGGAAGTTGACAATTTTTCTTAGGGCCAACAATATGGCCGCTCCTTGCATCCATAAATTGTGGTGGAAAAGTTATGACAATTCCAAGGGCCCCTGACCATCCCTAACGCTAACCCTCCACAATAAATTTTTTTTTTTTATTGCTCATAGAAATAAAAAAAAGGGGGGCCCTGTCAATTACAAAATTAATTATATTGTGTTTCCCAAAATTGTTTTTAGCAGTAAAAATTAAATGTTACCCCTCCCTGTCCCAGACCAAAAAGCACACATTTGCCCTGAACCCCCCTGGATCTGCATGCAGTTGCTATACTGCTAAGAAAAATAATAAAGTTAGGTTTTCAAAAAATAGAGAGATGAGAGAGAGAAAAAGGTAAAAGTGTCAATTTTAACCCAGTTTTTCTCCGACATGTGAGTAGACTGTGTGAGATTATCAACCATTCAGCATAGTTAGCTTAGCTACAGACTGTTTGCTTCCTTTTCACTAGCATTTAATGAATTAAGGAAAGAAATTACCAAGATATTCATATATTGAACTTGTCCCAGTACCTTTTACCACACTTAACAGGTGAGTCAGTCAGCAGCAGCTCTAACCCACGTCCCTCCTGACCCGTCCTCTCCTGAGTGAAATTAAAGCTGCAGTATGTCACTTTTATATTAAAAAAAATGTTTTTTAACATATTTGTTAAAACTGTCATTATGTGTGACAGTATGGCATGAAAGATAATCTGTGAAAAAATTATTTCCTCTGCCTTCTCCCAGTTCTATCTAGAAACAGCTAATCAGAGACGGGAGAGTTTTAGTGCTGTCAATCACAAGCTCATGTGGTGCTGCTCATCCCTATGCTGCAGCTAACACAGCCTGTTGTGGATGCTCATTCTAGTTAGCATAGCTACCAATGACAGCAGATAAACATTTTTCTTGTAATGATAAGTTGTTTCTCCTCCTTTAGCACATTTAGCAGTGAATGAATTAGGTTGATTGACAGCGCTAAGACCCTCCTACTGTTTCTGATTGGTTGTTTTGGTAAGAACATTGCATTACTTTAGCTAGCAATAGTAGTTCATAAAGGAAGTGGAGGAAATTGATTGTTTTCACAGATTATCTGTCTCAAAACAAACTGTCACAACATGGTGACAGCTTTAACAAATATGGAGAAAACATATTTTTTATTAAAGTTATATACTGCAGCTTGAATAAAATGCAACAACATTGCATTTTTTGAGAAGTCTGGATTGCTTCATGTATATTTTGCATCTTGTCTATGACTGTTGCTGGTGAGGAGAGACATTTCAGGAATCTAAAACTAATAGAAAAAATTTAAGCAACCTAGTTGCATACTGTACGCGGACTGTTGCATGTAAAATTGATGATCAGTAAATATTGTATCAGTATTGAACCAAAGAAAGCAAGGCTGTTACAAGCCTTTAAAATTGTGATGCTTTTGATGGGTCACTATCAAAAAATTGTGACAGCAGCTGCGTTGGGGGCCCAATCTAATTTGTTGTGAGGGACCCAAAATTCCTGGCGGCGCCCCTGTACATTATATACATAGCTAAATTATGTTAAATCAGTTCATACATTAAATGTTTTTAGCCATTTTATTGGCGCAGTACAGACAGGAGGAGCATGGTGTCATAGAATAGCAGCCAGTGCAGTTAGAGAGGTTGATCAATCCCAGGTGAGGCTCAACTCACTGCTGCCTCACCTGCTGCGCTTCTGAGCATTTGAATGGGAAAATGCAAAAATTAAGCAAATTTTGAAGAAAAAATAATCAAAATTGAGCTAAATGGAAAAATAGGTACTTTCTAGTACAAACCACAGGGTGAAAATAGCACGTCGCTGCCTGGCAGCCCAACATGTTGGGCACCAAGTCACCATGTTGAAATCCCCTCTTCTCCGACAAACCTAACTGCCATGTTAAACAAGTTTCTAGAATTTTCTTCTTTCGTCGGAATATGAAAATCAGAAGTATGCTGTCCAGGAGTGATGCTAAAAAATTAGTCGGTGCATTTTTTACCACAAGTTTGGACTAGTATAAATCTTTACTATCAGGAAGTTGATAAAAAAAAAGCCTTGATTTGATCCAAAAAGTTGCAGAAAGAATTCTAATAAAAAAATTAAAAATAGAGATTATATTTTAGCATTTCCCTGTTAAGAATTGAAGATTTTCCTTTTCACATATAAAGCCCTTAATAATGAAGCAACAGCAACAACCATAATGTAACACATTCAGCTAAAGCTAACAAGAGTTAATTATCTGATGAAACGAAAAGGAAAAAAAAAGAGGTTTTGGCAAAGGTAAAAAAATGTTTTAAATATACTATATGGCTGTGTTTGGTGAATCAGATTCTATCAACAATTTAGAAAACACTCCTCTGCTAAATGAACAATATTAGATCGAGGCAAACATATATATAACCACACTATTTGTTGTACATCTGCTAATTTGAACTGTGGAGGTGGACCAATAACGGTAAGCACACAATACCTGCATCGACAGGGTTACAGGTTACCATTTATGCTAAAAGTAGAGGCAATTTGGGCCACAAAGTGCTTGGATGAGAGCACACTCCAAAAGGAGGTTGCTCAGCATTCACTGCTTTTACAAGGCCCTTGGTGCGTAGGTGTAGGAAGAGACTTTGTTGGCCATGAAGTGGAATTATCACCGTCCTGTAATCTGGAAACACATTCAGTTCATCCACTACTTCAAAGAGGATGAGTCACAGTGAACAATGGAAAAAAAAAAAGAAAACAAGTCATGAACTGGCAAAAAAGACCCCCATTACCATTATCCATTGTGTGGTTTAAAAGCAATAGTCTAATGTCCACAAAGAACAAGGTATAAGCTAATATTAGTCTGATCCGACGTTAACAGCAGCTGCAAATGACTAAACAAAGATAACGTTGCTTGAAGAGCATTTAAAGCTAAGTGGAGATTCTAAACAAACTGTGTGTCTCTCTTTGTTTTAGCCCTATAATTTACTCCCAGGATGTCATGTGCTCACCTGTTGCCCAGAGGCACAAGTTAACATGTCCTTGTCTAACCTGGACAGGATGAAAGGAAAACAAAATTACTGTGACTATGCAAGACCGACTGCTACAAACAGAAACCAACAGCTCAGGTTGTCAGGATTGTTTGGAATCTGAAACAGAGGGGGCTGACAACCCACTTGAATATCTTAGAGTATGGTATTTACATTCAGCCCTGTATAATTTTCATTTCAGACAAAAGTTTCTGTCTGACTTAAAGGGGCAATATTATGTAAAACTGACTTTTTTGAGCTTTACATCATATTATATTTCCTCATAAAACACATCTGGAGTGTTGATTTGTTTCTTTCATGCATGCTTGAGAAATCCTTTAATCTCCCGCAGCAACCAATCAGCTGTGCAAAACGCCTGGTTGAACTTAGCACTGCCTTTGTGACTCCCCCACTGGGCTCCTTCAGACTAGCCAGCAGCAATTAGCAAACATGTAGTGGAAATGCGAATCTGCTGACCTAATTATAGGAGCTACTTCTCAGTGCAATGCTGGCAAAGACTTTGTTTAAAGGGTCAAATTTTCTAGTCAAATTTCTTTTAAGTCATATTTAATATACAAAGCATTTATATAACAACTGAAGGTAACAATCACTTGATTGTGCTATGACACTATATGGCTGGAAAATACATAATAGAGCCCCTTTAAGAAAACCCACCATTTAGTAACTGTTACATCCTATTTGTAAAATAACTAGCTCTCTGCATGTTTGCTATTGGACAGATGCTTTGTCGAATAGACCAACAATACCTCAGCAGGCTTCCAAAATTACAATGGGGAAAATGACACAAAAAAGTTTACTTTATAAGATATTTTTAATGAAAATAATAATAACAAAGAAAAATTCCAGCAAAAGAGAAAAAAATAGCATTCTGATATCCTCCACTGACGCTCAGAAATTGCAATTTTATTGTGCCCTATAAAGGGTTGAGCAATTATTTGATTGCAAGTCTGCCTTGAACCAAGTAGATGTACATTCATCACTTAAAGGATGGCATTGTTTGAGTTAAGCTAGTTAGGGCGAATGTGTATTGTATTGTGTGTATCTGCACTTTGAAGACGTTCTTCAGCTTCAGTGGTACGTGCATCTTTCAGTGGTTCCAACTAAATATTGCATGAGAAAACTTGTGAATCATTAACATGGAACATACCAAGGTCCTGTCAAGGCTTTCTTCAAACAAAAGATAAGAGAGCAAATAAAAGGCAGCCTGCAGCCACTGGGATTAAGGTTTTACACCAAAGGTTAACGTTAACTAATTACTCGATTAGAAAAGACAAAGTTCTACATATCGAGTCTTTTATGGGTAAAAACCTCATCATCTTCAGTCTTCACTTTGATCTTCGTTGCAAGGACCACGTTTACCTCCGTGGGCTATAATTTACCAGCCGTCCACATGACAAATACAATTACTGTGGAGTGAGCATATGGGGGTAATAAAACCCCCGTCATTTAGACCTAAGCATCGGTGCACACGCTTAGACATGATAACCCCACTGCAAATACGCCCACACACAAATCCAGCTCAGAAGGCCAGTTATTGCTAACTATTGTAAATAAAGGCTTTTACAACTTCTTTACGCCATGTTTGAGAGAAATTAACTTCCTTATATAAAAAGGTTAATGTATGGCTCGATGGATTATGGTGGCCCTGACGTGCAAACCGCTTAACAAATCATTAAACAATTACAAATTTTAAATCGCAACATAATCAATGTTCATATAACCAAAAAATGTGCTAAAGCCAGAACAACTTCTTGTTCTAAAGCCAAAAGTGAAAATGTCCAGTCAGCGATGTCTTATGGTGCGTTCACACCAAACGCGTTTCACATCCATAGTCTATGTGCGATTTGAAGCGCTTGGAGCGTTTGAGTCAAACGCGTCTGACAAATAGGTCGGCAACGAAAAACGTGTAGAGCAATTTTGACACATGGACTTTGAATGTATTCGCTCCTGACGCTCAAAGCGAGTTCGGTGTGAACACACCATCAAGTGTCTGCATTTAAAGTGAACACGCGTCTTGAAGCGTCAGACGCTTTTTTGACGCGTCTGACGCTTCACATATCGAGTCTTTTATGGGTAAAAACCTCATCATCTTCAGGTGATGAGGATAAGCTCTGCTTATTGCATGTGGCAATAAGCAGAGCTTATTGCCACATGCAATTAAAGACAGAAACAAAACAATTTCAACAGGCAAATGTCTACAGCTCTGCATGATTGCTATGTGAAATATGCTTTGAATGGATTAATGAGTTTCGTAAAACATGCGTCTTCTAGAGAGGAAATCAGGATTTCACTTTAATTTTCAAAGGCCTCTTTTTCAGCTGTTTCTTTCCCACCAACACTTCAGGTGAAGGCAAATCCTTTCACAGTGAGGAAGTGAATGGGCATCATTGTGGCTTTGAGAGGGATTAACCTATTTTAAAGCCCCTTACAAAGATTTGTTGACATTATTCACATTTTATTAGACATTCTCACCTACACATACACACATCGGCTAAAATCAAAATCCTTGAGCCATGAAAGAAGGAATAAATCTTAAGCTGGAGAAAATTTCAAAAGTGGTTGGCCTCGCTCACGTGTAAGTGTTGGGAAATGGAAACGGTAAGTGTACGGAAATTATCTAGAGCAGGGGAGTCCAAACTTTTTGTCACATGGTCCAAAAAGAAATTTTGCTAATTTTTTAGGTATCTACTGCAAAAAAAAACCAAAAATAATTTTAATATATATATATCTCGTCAGTTTTGAGCAATAAAGTTAGGATTTAGGTTACTCTTTTTTTTAAAAAAAATGCTTACTGTATTTAACCAAGTTTAATAAAGTCATTAAAACACATATGGTTGCAGAAAATACAGCTTTTGACTCAAAGTCATCTTTGAGTAAAAGTCATTGAGAGATGAGGTACTTACAAGAGAATGCATGAAGCCTGGTTATTTAGTGCTGTTGACAACATTTCGGTTGCAAGATTTTACTTTGTCTATGCTAATTTTGCCGTAATTAGAAATAGAAAATGTGTATTTGATGTATTTTGGGCAAATTGTATCATTCTTGAACTGAAGTTAAGGGCCACACACACAATCAGTCCAGTGGCCACAAATGGACCCCAGGCAACACTTTGGCCAATTTATTTTTGAAAATTTAAAATGTCTTCCATTTCCAGTGTTAAATGTTTATTAGAATTTAAAGTTTATTCATCTTTGAGAATGTGTTCCTTCATTATTATTTTTTCATTAGAATTATATTACATGAAGATGGTCATAAAACAATATTATTATGGTTTATCATAATAACGTCTGGGACAATTTATCGTCCAGCAAAACTTGTTGTTGTCACAAGCTCATTGGAATAAAGCTTCATAATCATTTTGACACATTACTGTAGTAATTCTGAGAGTTTTAATTAGTATGTAGAGCCGTTTCAGATGAGCACAGTAGATAACGCTGCAACTAAATACACCTTTTTTTCTTCATGTAAGCAGCAATAGTTTTACACACTGGCCTTGCAAACTCAAACGTCCCCAGCAATACACAGAACTAAGTGGCAGCAGGTGGCTGGAACAACGTCTGACAGGATTAAACAGGATGCAATTAGTGCAGCCATCATTGAGCGCAATCACAGAGCGAAAGACTAAAGGAATTGCTAAAGGTTGTCTGCTTGATTGACAGTATCAGGGGGGTCGGAGGTCAGGCTGAGCCTTTGCCTTTCTCTTTGCAGGCAGGAGGAAGCTAGAAAGCTGCTCCAGGCCCCAGCAGCCACAGGTGGGCTTTGTGGTCTGTCATCATGCTTTATGTGCCGCCAAGATTCCATCATCACACAAGCAAGAGCTAACTTTTTTTTTATGCATGTGCCCTTCATTGATGTTATCTTCACTATTGTGTTTGTACAATCAACAACTTTTGCAACGGTGTAGATGGTCAATATGCCAGCATGATGCATTAAGTAGCAGTAAGGAGCAACAGGAAAACAGCCTGGTGGAATCAGAGGAAAGGACTTTTAAATAACAGAATGTAATAAGAACTAGAAAGATGAAATATAAATGGATATCATTCATTTATGCAAAGGATGATCAATTTGAGACACAATGTGCCTCTCTATTAAAATCAAATCTCAGCTTCACGAAGGTTAGATAAGGTCAAAGTTATTTTCCTAATTAGCTTCTCTTCTGTTGGACACTAATCCCTGTCTACCAACCTGCAAGCCTGTATGCCGTGTGTTTTACATCGCTGCTGAAAACAAAGATTAACAATTATATTGACAGTGGTCAACTATGCTTTACTGTCGATCTAAAGCAGAAAATTTGTCCAACATGATTCCCACCATCCGCACTGGGGACTCAGCAATCCATGTTGCACTGACAGATCACTCATACTTTCCATCTGGGACATGTACTGATGATTCATAAGTTTCAACAGTACTGGGATATTGTACACTAAGACTGTCTATGGATAAGCTTAATGCAAGCAGAGCCTGGAGTGGGTGTTGGATATGTGGGTGTTTTAAAAAACAAAAATCTACTTCAGCCTTTTTTTTTTAGAAAAAAAAAACAACAAAAACCCAACAGGATTAGTTGGCAGATGGGTGTTGATTTGGTAACCCTAGTGAAATACCCACGCTAACGCAAGTCCTCACACATAAGACAGGTTTTAATGTAGGCGTTCAGCCTAACCAGCACAAAGATTTTTAAATCTTTGTTAGATCCAGGGTGTGCTGCTAAAATATATTATCTGCTTTCTACAGTATGTTGTGCTGCAGACAAATAGGGTACTTAACGTCAGCAAGGTTATTAAAATCCATTTCAGACATTCTAAAATGAGAATATTAATTCATCTGTTGTTGAAACTATGCTAACAGGCACTGTTCCCTCTAAGCTGCGCGCCTGCGCAATTGCGCACTGCTCGCACAGTCTCTGCGCACCATAAAATCAATGCAGCGCATAAAATAAAAAGCGTAAACTATACATTGAGCTCAGTCATCAGTTTTGAAAAAAACATCAGGTGTTGCACCCCTGAGTGCGCACACCTGATGTTGCTCACAGCCGTCCTCAGTGTGCTCAGGGAGGCTGTGTGTATGCCCAGCTACATGAAAAATTAGAGGGAACATTGCTAACAGGTATATTTTATTAGAGAAGCACCAATCTGATACTAACATGTGTATCAGGACAGATGTTCAAAGAAAATCTAGATTGGATATCAGTAGCAGTATGCCTGATCCATAAGAGCAGATCTACTTTTTATTTCCATTTCTGATACCAATAGAGATATTTGAGGTTAAGTATCGGCCGATACCGATCCAATACAGAAAAACACCACTGAGCTCATTTAAAATGTTTGTTTGTTCATAAACACAGATATAAATATACTGAATTATGAATTATTTGATAAGTCTATACTAGTACAGCGTATTTAAATACAATAGATTCACAAGATTGGTCAACCATGTAAAAACAACACAACTTTAATTTGTTCAGTCAGTGCAGTTATGAGTAGAACATAATTATTTATAACATAAATAATAGAGAAACTGAAACTGATAAAAACAATATGTTGACTACTTTGGTCAAACTTGTAAAAATAAACTGCAACAAACCTTCTTTCAAATGGTTCAGAAAGTGGAATTAGGAATTCTAAATATAAAATAAATAAAGCAAGACGTCGCTCAGACCACAAAGTATAGAATTAGACTGAATGGATCTGGGCACGTTGTCATTGATACCTCATCTAGGATTTTTGTCAATATCAGGACCGTTGGAGATATTATCAGATCGGTGCATCTCTAAATTGGTGAGAGTAAAGCCCAGTTCACACTACACGATTTTAGAAGTGTCGACCAGTTTTCGAAACGGCCGACACTAGCCGATTAAAAATCTTAGGTATAATGTGTTCGATCGTAGAGTGTGAGGTTTCACTCACAAACATCCCAATTCTAGATATGAAATCCCTTAAAATTCTGCAATACCAGACCTGAATTTAGAGTAAACAAACATGGACAACGATGTTGAAGCGGTAGCTGTCGTTTGGGAACTTATTTTAATAAAAAAAAGACGCAACACAAAGTCAAAGCTTTAGATTAAGAACTGGAGTTAGCGTGATCAAGGGTTATATTTATTGCACTACAACATGGAGGTAAGTTGTATTTTTCTCTGTTGTGTTATTACTGCAGACTGAAATTAAACGCGCCGTTTCAGCCAAATGTTAGAATGCGCTTCTAAACCAGATGTACTCCGTGCGAAAAGTTTATAATTTTTCTGTGTTTTTTTTTTTATTATTATTTTTATATTTTCTGATTGGCAAGCTGTCATATTCACCAGGCTGTGTTCTTCCTCCCAGTCGGGGGACACCACATAGTCGGGCCAAGACAAACATATTAAATATTCCTGATTTTAGATCGGAGCGGTCCCGACGTTCTACCAACTGGACTCAATCAGTCGTAACACACGACACACTACGCACACTACTACAATAATCAGTTACGATTATCTCAAGCGACAATCTTAGAACGCAGAACACTCTAAGATTGTCGTAAGGGCAAAAAAATCGTGTAGTGTAAACTGGGCTTCACATTAACCAATGAGCGGCCTCGTTGGTTAATGCAGCAACAGTCTCCTTACAAAGGCCAGCCGTGTCAAACTGAAAGTGATTCATGTTGCCTCTAAGGATTTCTGGCGCACTCTGTACGTAGATCGCCCAATGAAAACAGGTCAAGGCCCAAAAGGCGTAATGTCAACCAGATGTTGGTCTTATTTAACCAACAAACGAAACCAAATGAACCAAACGGAAAGTCACAGTAATTACATTCTGCTCCCTAATCCATTTTGCCCATGCAAAATTCAGAGATCCCTTGTTGGCCAGGCTTGTTTCAATCGCCCTCATGAGCTGTTCCAAGCAGAGAAGCTGCTGTGTGTCACAAGATCAGAGTTTTCTAACGCAGGACATAGATGTCAGTTCAGACTGAGGCTTCTGAAGAAGTGTAATAATTTTATTAAAGTAGCACAGGGACTTTCTAAAGTGCTTTACTGCAGAGAAAGAAATGAATGGGGGACTTCCTTTCATTAGGCCCACTGAAATGATCGGATGCAGTTGGTCACGAGGGAAGTTCAACTTCACATTCATAGTTCTCTTTATCTTTGTTCAAAGGCACAGAAGTATATTGTAAATGGTTTAAATATTTTACTCATTTTAAGCAAGTACGGTCAATTTCAGCAACCTTAGCCCAATTCTTTAGTTTTGAGATAAATGTTAGAAATTTTACAGAAATGACCTTAAATCTTGAGTATATGGTCACTCAGTGTGGCACGCTGCCAGACAGCAGGATGGCACACAGCCGAAACAGACTGAAGCTTTCCACCCAAACCTACAGCGCCAACTTTTACATTTTAGAACCCATCACAAAGCACTGGTGGATATTAAAACTTTCTTAAATCAATTGGTGTGGCTCACATAAGAAAATCTGTTGAAGGGCAAAAAATGTTGCAATCCACTTTTTGTTTCAAACATATTTTTGACCGAGATCTGTCTCAGTTACAAAAAATAGGCAAAAGTTAAAAGATCTTGTCCCAGCTACTTCTTTTTTAACCACAAAGCAAAATATCTGAAGAGGAATATATAAAATTAACAAATGTGGGAAAACGTTTTTCAAATTAAAGTAGCAATTTTAGCATTTACTTTTATCATTTCCTTTTTATTCTCTTGTTGCTGTTTTTTCCATTTAAAGATCAGCTATGTCCCTTGCTTTGTTAGCCACATTTGGTTACATTTAAGTTGAATTTATTATTATGTGAACCACGCTGACACCTAAATTAAAGTCCCACATGACTAAACAACATAAAAAAACATATGTAGAGCTATTATTTTCTTTTCTTTTTTATGTATATAAATTTATATAATGTCAAAGTAGAAAATACATGGTGTGGTTCATTACATTAATGAGAGAGAAAAAAAATTAAAAAGCTATAATTTTCTGCCTCCAATGATTATATTTGTACTTTTTCTCAAAGAATAGTTATGTAATTTAAGGCAAATCATTAAATTGCTGCTTTGCAACTAAAAGCAAAAATAAAAAAAACAACTGCTGGAATACAAAGAAAGAAATTGACATAGCAGGAATAAGTCATTAATGTTGGATATTTGTTTTTTTTTTCTTAGAAATGTCGCATTACTCTGAAAGAAACTGAGTCTAAATCAGATCAGCATGGCCATACGTCACTATATTGTAAACTTTAGTGAATGCTTCACATGGAGGTCAGCAGGAAGGAAATCCTATGTAATCTTCACACATATCCAACAACTAACGTGACTCATTCAACCTGTGAGGAAGCCAAGCAGCAGATTGCTGGGCAGGTAAACAACTCACAGGGAGACAGAACTGAAAGAGTGTCAACAGGAAGAACGCACGTGCTGAGGAAAATCAGAGAAAATATGTAAATATTAGATTTTCACATCCTGCAATTACAACATATCTGCAGGATATATCTTCATCAAAGACAATCAAGCCAAAAAAAAAATCCAGTAAGGCATGAAAAATCTACTCAAATAATACTGTTTTATCAAAGCCCAAAGTAGTTGTATCCATTGGAGTGAGCTGCGCCGCCGCACATACCTGCTAATCGCTTCTGGCATTCAAGCTAATACCAATAAGTCTGCAAAGAACCTGTGGGAAACTCATTCGCCAATGAGAACAACTTCTTCTTAATTGCTAGCAGTCGAGTTTTAAAACCATGTAAGCTCTCGCACTATGCTAACAACCCAACCTTTCCGTTCCCACGGAGACCACACTAAAGGCCACCCCAAAACCCTTCAGGCATCTTTTAGCCAAGGTCCTTACTTCTGAACCTTGAAAAACAAAACAAAACTCATAATCACCCAACAAAAACGTTCCTTTTAGGAATATGAAACTAACGGAGTGTGGTGGACATAATCACAGCTTTTGGCGTAAATGTCAGCATTTCTTGGCTGAATTGATTTTAGATCTGATTAAAGTTGAACGTGAGATATTCAAAAGCCCAGAAACTTAAGAGCAAAAAATGTGACAAAAACATGTTTGGTGGAAGCTGTAATATAATTCCTAAGTATTTCATAAGGTGGGTATGCCAGCATATAATCCACGGAACGCAGTGTGTGTGTACAGGTTAGAGTACATGAACAATAACAGCCTAGGGTCAAGAGGTCAATTAACTCTTTCAGCTACTACACAAGATTAACAATGCAAAAAGATACTAAAGTAAAATCTAACCAAAATATAAGAATTTGACAAAGATTTCATAAAAACATAGAAGCAAACAATCTAAAACTAGTTTAGTTTTAGTTGGTTTTAGCAAACCTTCAGGTCAGATGGGGTTCAAACGCTCTGAAAGCTGATGGCTTAACAGCAAAGTGTCACATTTTAGGTTGGTGAACTAAACACAGCTGCTTATAACAACTTCCAGTTTGGATTCAGAAGTATTTTCATCCAATCAGCCAAACTTTTTCACCAGAGAAACACAGTTAGAGGTTCCTGTTGATCATGACAGAGGGCAGCCTGAGTGCAGAGGCTATAAGAAATAGACGGAGAGAAACTAGGAATATTTTCACAATCTGATATATTTGGAGAACCTTTGCAAAGCAAAAAGCTGTGGTGAGGTGTGCTGACTGACTTCTACTCAAGAAGCCTAAATTCTGAAATTACATCATAAAATGGTTCAAAAAGGACGGACTTACAAACAAGGTACTGAACTTTAATAATTTTTTTTTATTTTAAACATCTTAGTCTTAATTTGACTAAGATGATGATTATTCTCTATGCAATCAAGTTCAAAATGCCAGTGAAGGAAAGAAAAAGAAAAAAATCAATTTCTACTAGTTGATTAAAGGTACAGCACGCCTCTGCTTCCCTTTGTCCAAATAGAATCAATGCTTACAGGTGAATCCCTCTCAGAGTTGGGGAAAAAATAGAGAGCTCAGAAAAATCAATTGCTTATTTTTTTCTGCAAACATAGATGAGGCGTACAGAAATAAACCCGGCAAGCAGCGGAGCCATGAGGCGTCTGATCTGCCTACGCGGTTCACCGGGCCACATCCTCTCTGCCTCCACTAAGGCAGAAAATAGCATCAGCCAGCAGCCCTGCCAGACATTAAGGTAGTCTGTTATTTCCACAGGCAGGACACACACACACACACACACACAGTTTTTCTAACACTGGCTTTAGCAGCAGCCTTCCAAAGTCATTCTGTAGAAATATGTAATAAATAATAAGCTGCTTCTTGAACTGCAACTAGACTTCATTGGTTTTTTTCCACCCTAAAATGTACAAAAATGAAATGAATAAAAAGAAATTATCTAATTTAGATTTGGGGAATTTGGGATTAGAGGTAGGCATTTATCTTTTTTTTTATTTATTGAAAAATAATGAAAAAAATAAAAAAAATTAAAAAACAGCCTGGCATTATCTTTAATGCTATTTTTGCATTACAATAAATGCCTACCTCTAATCTAAAACATTAGCAGGCTTTGGATTAGAGGTAGGCGTTTATTGTAAGTTGTTCCGATAAATTTCAATTAATAATGTTAAAAAAAAACAAATGCAACAGGATTGTGGCAAAGTGGCATGGATTCACGTACGATTCTAGTGAACAGCACAGTAGCAGGGTATGGTGTAAGATGGATGGCTTTATTATCAAATAAATTCACTTAATTTTGTTAATATAAATATAGTGGACCCAAAACACCATCCCGTGTTCATGGCATAATTCCTGCTCAGTAGTCTAAGTGACTGACTTCCTGCTTTCTGCTGGTTAAGCTTCAGTTTCAGCCCCATTCGCCAAACTGTCTGAACTTCACTCTTTTCCTGACAGTATGAAGGTGTTTCAAACATCATTCATTGGAATTCAATGTGACAACAATAAATCAACATTTTTATAAGCAATTTTTACAAAAAATGATAATATAATTAATGCTGACCCATAATGCAAAGAGGAATGTGATGTGATATGTTCAAGTTACATCAATCTGAATATTTAAATTAGGACATGTCAATGGAAGTGTCTCCCAGCTTACGTGTGTGCAATCACAAGTCGGCATATACAAAGTAAATGTGTTTTTATTGTTCACCATTTTATACATCAGGTATTTTTTAAAATACCATTTTCTTGTTTTAAGTACACACAGCGCTTCAGTATGAAATATATCCTATCTTTTCTACGTGACACATCCACAGAGCAACCTTTATCAAAAATTTCAACGTGAGCCGTGACATTCATGTACACTGTAATGCTACCGCCAAAGTAAACACAAAAGACTTTTTTAAAAAAAAGAAAAAGGTATTAGATTTATTTGCCAACCAAAATTGTAAAACGTAAATTCAACATGATGGGAAACATTAAAATAGAAATCAAAAAGATCAGGAATCTTGTTGTTTTTAACGATTTGTAATCTTGCCAGATTAACGCAGGCGAAGCGATGAAAACATCCCATCCCGGGTCTACTTTCATCCCTCGACGCCGAACCAAAACCACGTCAGAGAGCAAAAAGAGGAAAAGCAACACAACATGGCTTGCCTTTCAGGTGTCCCGGTAATACCTGTAAATAAACCTGCCTGCCTATTTTTAGCCCCGTGCATGTACTGACTGTCAGCACGTTCCCCCCACACATCCCCCAGGATACACGCTGTACCCTTGAGAAAGCACAAGCACAGGATCCTTGTGGCTGATGGCATGGACAGCCATGGCAGATGACAAGAGGATCAGCAATATTAGTAACCAAATTAGTTATGAGGTGCATTCTTATCTGCTTTCGACAAAAAGTGAGAAGTTGTTTAAAAGAAAAATTGCTTTTTCTAGAAATGCATTGCGTGCAGTGTGCTTAGATACATTTTTCTATTACAATTACAAGCAGATGCATCTGAGGAGAAAACTTAAAGAGTAGTATTTACTGGCCAGCAGTTAGTAGCAGAATGGAAGCATCTCAAACAAAACAGAGAAAAACTGTGTTAAACGAGAAGAGTGATTGGATAAAGAAAGTAAAATTACAAGACAGAAGAACAAATATAACAAATAAGCATAAATAAATGATAGATTAGTGATGCAACTATCCCTTCCAACTAAGAGTCTCAAAACAAAATGTTGTACACTTGATTTCACATTTACAGAAACCGACTGAATGAACCTGCACTACAACTCCTGTATTGACAAAATTCTGAAAATTTTCCAAAAAGCACAAAGACAGCCATGGCTCGCAAGCAAAAGACAGGTAACACGGTCCTAAAACGACAAGCTACAACATGTAACATGTCTGTTGCTAAAATAATGTTTAACAACTACTGATGCTAGTTTTTTTTTTTTTTTTTTACCTATGAGACTGGCAAAAAGGAAAAGCCAAAAAATGCAGATGCCTGCGTCTATGGAACAGTTAGCATCTTAAAGTCGTTTATTAGCCATTTAAAACAGCAAAGTTGCACAAGGTAGCACAAGCTAACGGAATCTGTTTAATTATTACCAATATACCACTAGTCAAAATTCACACACACACACACTAACACAATAGATACGACAGAAAACGTTCAGTCAGAACATAAGCTGAAGAAGAAGAAATGCTAGTGGGGAGAGATGTGTTGATTTCCTTCTGTGAATAATTTATCCCTCAGAGAAAACAAGGACACAAAAACTACATTGACATTCTGGTGAGAAAACACTTTACTCTTTCTTTCTGATGCTTTTCTTCTCATTCGTTTGAGTAGATGCCTATGAACCAGTGCATTGAAAAACATATATCTGAACGGGTATTCAGCTGCGCTAAGAATAGCATGAAGAGAGGCACGTGGTTGTCCATGAGGGTCAGCCAGCTCGAGAACACTGAGAGGAATGTCACAATATTAATGGAGACTTAACAGCAATGCGCGCCACATTTTTCGGGTAAGCATTTGTGAAATGTTTTGAAAATGAAAGAATTTTCTTTCACTTTACATGTACCTGGTGCTTTACATGTTTACATTTCATGAAGAATTTGCGCTCATTGTCTTCTTCAGAGGTTTTCATGCCATTTCCTTCAAGGTTCTCAGGTAAGGGGGTATACAGGTTGTCCAAACGGTTTGTTTCATTTGGCACAACACAGTATGAAAGCAAAACGCACCAGCTGAACATGTAACAAATATTGCAATTTTGGTCCCAATTCAAACAGTCTACTGGACTGTGAAGCGTGAAAACCCTTTAAATCACATTAAATATGTAGTCAAAACTTGACAACATATGAAAAAGAAACTGTTAAGGTAGGGCTGGGCGATACAGCTGAATAATGAATCGCAACATAAGCATTCACATCAGTCGATATCAATAATTAGTTATTAGTTTTATGCATCTGAAATACTGCAATACTAGTGACATGACCTTTCCTGTTTTATCCGGTTTTCACTCCGTTGTTGTTTATTTTTAAGCAGTTATGAGGCACAGTGGCAAAACCTTAAACTGCTGCTGCACAAGTTACTTAACCAGTTGTTGCTAGGTAACCTGTTAGTTGATGCCACCAACCTTGCTAAGCTGGCCAGGAGAGTTGGAGCTGCCGAAGTCTTTGCTCTAACTACATTTCCCAGAATGCTAATGGTGCGTTCACACCAAACGCGTTATGTGCATCAAAAATGAGTCAGTCGATTCAACTTCGACACGTGTGCACTTTGAATTCATTTTGCTTTACACCTAACGTTGCACGCGTCAGGCGAGAAACGCGTTTGCTGCTGGCGCACCATTAGAGGTTCTTGATCGGAATTCAGTGAAATTATTGAATACTCTATCAATCATATTACCTATGCGTCTATTGCGTTATTGATTTATTGTCCAGCCCTATGTTAGGGTGTGAGAAGAAGTTAACACAGTACTCTACTGGAACTTAAATCATAAAACAGTGTAACTGTTATTTATGCAGACAACAGCTCCAACAACAGAATCACAGCCTTTTGTGTTTGTTTCAATACATTCCACATTTAGATATGAAGTCATCCGACTCACTGCCATTGTAACAGCACATTTCACATGTAACGCAGTAAAACATCATGTGAAGTGCCTACATGTTCCCATCTATTTTTAAATTGCTAAAAATAAAAAATGCACAGCAGGCTGTTTGTGTGTGTAAGCGACAGTGAGTATATAAGAATATATAGTGAGAATAAATTTGCAACACTGTAGGCATTTTGTTTATTTTTTTTTCTTTTTTTTTTGCATGAATGAAAGCAGTGACTGCGCCACAGCATGGTTGTTGGGGTGTGCGTGTGTGTGTGCGTGCAGATGCGTGGGTGTCAGGGTGTTATGCAGCCTCTGGGAGTTCGTGTCCTGGTGGAAAGTGAGCCCTCCCTCTCCCCTGTAGCTGTTGCTATCTTTATCTCGTTTCCGTCGTGTCTTCTCACTCGTGATACCCTCCACAGCACTTAAATCTGGCGTCTCAACCCCTCAGTCGTCAAGTATCCAATACTTCCCCTGCACAGGAAGCTGAAGAGGAGCAGGGTCATCCGTGCTAACGTAGCGCCACACACAAACATTGGCTTGATCTCACATTTGATGATGCACCTGAATGCAGTCATTAAGCATGAGCAAACACTTAATTTACCCCAAATTTGTTACAATTAGGAATGTGCAATAATCACATTTATGGGGTAAGTGATAACATTTTACACCCCCACACACACACACACACACCCACACGCAGGTCGATAAGAAGCACAGTGGTAGAGAATATCTCGTCTGGTCTAACTGGCGTCACTGCTAACGTCTGCAGGGACACAAGAGACGGCACAAGTAACCAGATCTACCCGTCTGCTATCTAATCACCTCTTAAACACACACATGAACACACACAAATATTTGCTTTAGGAACATTTGGTCATCAGTAATATAAGAAAAATGTTAATATAAAAGAGAAAGTACTGTTTGGAAAACTATTTTAAGTCAAAGTACAAACTACTTATCAACAAGGTGATACAATAAGTACAAAAGTACTTCAGTGGGTTTTGGTGAGACGTATATTTATATATCACCTAATAGCGTTAGAGCGATGCTAATTGTGCTAGATCTGAATATATAATGCAAAGCATAAAGGGGTCTTTCAAATTCTCCTCACAGGTAGACAAAGCAATGCTCAGAGAAAAAGAAAAACAAGGCGCAAGTAAAATCTAATGTGTTAGATTTATTGTTAAATTTAATGTGTCAAGTGTTACTATATTAAGAAGGGAAGACAGCTGTGCAGTGTTTGATCGTGCCGAACCAACCACACTCAGTATTGCCCACAACCTGTTGCCCCCCTCACCTGTGGTGGCGCTGCACCAAGAACCACTAAAGGAAACGACCTGAAAACCTCTTAAGAAGACAATGAGCACAACTTCCTTCTTCATAAAATGTAAACAAACATTTAGTGGCATCAAATTTTAGTGATTGTAGAATTTCTCTTTAATTGTTGGTAGAAGACCATGAGCCAATTCTCCCACTGGCACTAGGCTCATGCGTTTGTTTTAGTTGTATTTACCCAGAATGTCCTGTTCTACTTCGCTTCCTGCTTTTGGAGAGGTCTCTAGTCTGCACATATGCAGTCAAACTGCACCGGAGTTCACTTTAGCCAAACTGAGACTTTGGGTTTTAGGCGGACCAGAGTTCACTTTTTTAGTCCGCATCAGAGTTTGATTGCCCAATCACGCCTCCACAAATGAACCGGACTTTCTAGACAAACGAACTAGAGTTCGATGAAAACGGACTAAACAAGTTTGGTGTGAAGACCAAGTTACGCTTTGGTGAAGCACCACTTATTTAATGGTAAAAAAAAACTGTCCTTCCTGGACATGTTTAAGAACATTTCATCATCTGTCTCAAGTCAGTGAGTTCTTTGCCTCGCTACACAATGGGATGATTCAGTCATCCCATTGAGAAGTATTTTTCCCTTTAATGTGGTTTTTGAGTTCCAGAACATAATGAAATTTTACACATAAAACCATGTCATGCACTAAAGTGAAGGGAAAATCCCCCAAAAGAGAATCATGTGTTTTGCTCAAGAGGTCACTGACGGTTGGAGAATTTCCTTAGACAGGAACATCCCAGTCTAACCACCCACACATGATGTGAGGAGGGTGTTTGGGGGAGGGACAAGGATGCCGAGCGGAAGGGAAAGCACTCAGAGTACATGTAGAACAGTGGGAGGGGGAAAGAAAAGACCAGAGGGAAGGACGAGGAGGAAAGAGAGGGAGAGAATGGAACGTTCCCTGATGATGGATTTTCCCTGATAGGAGCTGACTGGAGGGGCTGGGGCTCCCCGCCCAGAACCAATCTGAACACGAATCACCGTCACTCACATTCACACCCATACTCGATGAGTCATGCCCAAACAACCTCCATGTACACACACACACCGCATATTTTTGATCTGGATTAAAACAGATCATTGTGTTCAGTTAAACTATGACAGTGGCTGCTTTTCCATTACAAATGTGCTTAAAACTTTATCGATATTCCGCTAATGCCGAAAAAACACAATTTAGCAATTATGTTGTTTCTATTAAATAAGAAATGCAATTAAAATCACTTTTTTTTTCTGACCCAGCTAACATGCTGTTTAAACTCCAGTCCAGTAGGTGGCGACAATGTGTCATTAAATTGGTAGTCAGTCAACAGCTGCCCAATCTCTCCAGCTACCTGGATAGAAGATGAGTAAAACTTTGTCAATATTCCACCAATGTCCAAAAAATTAAATAAATAAATAATTTTAAAAAACACAATTTTGGTGTTTCCATTAATTAACTTTGTTCATGCGACAAATCATTAAAAACATTGTCCTCCTTCCACTTCCTATCATCTTCTTTGTCGTTTTCACCGGTTCAAAAAAACACGTGATCTGAAAAAAAAAAAGAAAAGAAAAAAAAGTGTTTCTATTGCAGTTTTTACAGCAGGAAAACCATCTCATCCTGGAGCAAAACCTTTTTTAGCGAAAAACGTGGGTATTTTCCAAACAGCCAATTTTCCACTGAGCAAATTTATTTTTCATAAATACAATTTGTGCGATTTTAAGGCCTGTGGAAACGCAGATACTATCCTCCATTAGGACTGGCATTTTCATACACGTCGCCGTCCCTCTGTCTCTAATAGATTGTACATAAAATATCATGACGATCAGCAGCATAAACAGAGAAAATGCAGACAAAACATATTAGTAATAAGCTAAAGGTGGTAAACCCTTTAACATCACCACAGTTCATGGAGGTATTCAGAGTTAGAACACGCTGCCCTAAAGCGACCAACGTTCTGCTGCTATTTTTAGCAAGGAGGAAACTGATGCATGTGCAGCAACTGAGCTAAATGAGAAGGAAACTCTCCTGCTCTACTATTATTAGAACCGTTGCTCGCTGTGAAGGGCCCCTGGGGGCCCAGGAGCTGGCACGTGGATTTCTACCTCCCACCCCATGGATGGGAAAAGAAACAGGGTTTTTTTTAAACACAAAGAGAAGAGAGATAACTAACTGAAACACAAAATAACCAAAATAACCTACAGACGCACCCTAACCATCGCTCAGAGATAGCAACTATCTTGTTTTCTCAATGATCTGAAGCATCACACACAGAATGGAGGGCATGCATTTGGTAACAAGCGTTTGCTTCAGCTGTTACAGAACAGACCTGGACTTGGGAAGAAGGACTTGTGGTCATCTTTGTCCTCTCTATGCCAAATATTCTACAGTGAAGTCTGAGAGCATCTGATAAATTTTATGATCCCATTTTAGTCAAACTTCAGCTGTCAGACAATTATGCCACACAGCAAAACTATTGACCCTTTGCATGTGACATCACACTCTTTAGAAAGCAGCCAACTCCGCTAAAACGAACGTCAAAGTAACTCCTGTAAAGCTTGTCAAAAAAACTAACAGCTGGTAGCCTAAAATCACTTTTATTTAGCTGATTTAACGGGGCACTGCGCAGTCAGATGGACAAACAGACAAGGATGCAAACCAAACTGGTCATTTTGTCATAAACCTCTTGATGAGGAAAGAAGACTGCAGTTGACAGCAGCCATCAATCATCAGTGTACATTTCACAAAGCAAGAAGATTAATGTTCATTTACGTCATGAATAAGTTTAATTAGAAAGATGCAATCATATATTGTATTATGGAGAAGGTACATTTCTAATTACTGACAACCATGGAGGAAATGCCCCATCGTCATGTAGCCTACTATGTACGACAAGAACTGGTAAACATTCCAGACTTTAATATACGCTTGCATCTGCTCTGGTGTGATGGGATCACCCTTTATGACATAGTGGTATAAATCATGTGGCATGAAGTCAGGCAAAGTCAACATTTTAATCATACCAACAAACACGTCAGGAGGGGGGAGCTTTGGGTCGGTTTCTAAGCTAGTTGTTTCCAACTTTTGCAAATATCGCTGTCTATGAGCCCCAACTAGATGTGCTACTTCCTGTCAAATTAGCTGGACATGAACAAGAAGGAACCATGGCTATATTAGCATAAATAACTTTGGAAAACAACCACAGTCACAGCGTTTAATGCTCCCATCCCTCATGTCCGACGTCCATCGTAGCTCTTCGATGTGACCAGGTGACGTAGTTGCAAAAGGTCAATAGAAGAATGGCTGAAACTAGACGTGTCTCAAAGGTGTCAGAATCCAGACCTGATGCAAACCTCAATTATCTGAAGTTAGCACAGTCTGATGTCTAAGAGTTATTTTACCTAGAAGTGGCAAATGAATAATGCACGATTCAACTGCCGACACAAAACTGTATTCAGACACAGTTTTCCCTTTCTTGCTTTGCTTTCATAAACAACATCATGTGGAATCAATTGCACATTTGAGGCAAGTTTTCAACAACTTAAGAACAGGGTAATTACCAGATAGCATAAAACTATGACACAAAAAGATTAAGACTTGATATGAGCGAATCATTTCCTTAAAACCGACATCTGCAAACAAACAGAACTCATCCTAAAACTCACGTCGTTGTTGGCTCATTCATGCACTGCTCAGAGTTCTCCTTAACCTCACAGCTGTCCAAATCATGCGCGGCTGATTTACGGTTGTGTCCTTAATGGAGGCTTGAAGTAAAACCACATATCCGACTTGGCCGTCCTCATCATAAATGACTTCCACTTGGCTCGGTTCATTCACCATTTTCCTCCCACACAGGAGGTAATTGCAGGGAACAAGTTACAATTAGATGTAGGGCAACACACTGCTCCTAAGTGAACAAACCGACATGACTGTAAATGTCAAGTTCGGATCTAAGACCTGGATAAAAAGAGAGACTAATCTCCGATCACTTTTGATCCCATGAAGACGGAGAGATTATGTGGAATCGCTGGTGCCCATTTCTCTCAAGTCAAAGCAAGGAATTACTACTTCAGTCAAATACGGTGCTATGGAAGTATGAAGCAACTTGGCTTTTTACTGAATAGTCAGTATTATTAAAAATACTCTAACTGGTCTTGTATTTATGAGAAAATATGATCTTTGATACAATGGTCTTTAACTGAATCCCCACATACAACTGCTGTAGAAAGAAGACTTCTCTAAAAAAATTAAACCCTGTGATATGTGCAGCTACACAGCTATTAAAATAAAATTAGGATTGCACCAATATGGGGTACTGCGGTGTCGCAGAGGTAAAGCACAACCCACGTATGGCAGTCTTTGTCCTCAATGTGGCCATCACAGGTTCAAGTCCTGCCCTGATGACCTTTCCTGCATGTCTTTTCTCTCTCTCTCTCATTACCCACTTTCCTGTCTGAGCACTCTCAAATAAAGACCACTAGAGCTCAGAAAACCTTTAAAAAATATGAATATATGAATATGAATATTTGTGGCTGATAACATTATCCATTATTAATATTGATATCATGGCCAATAACCAATATATATTCTAAAATGACCATGTTGCTGACAATGTTCAGTTGTTGCAATCATTGTTACATATAATAAATCTGAAACTCCTTCCTTGGGTTGGGATTCGGCAGCCATGACAGATCTTCTGAACTTGAATAAACTTTAGCCCCGGATTGGATGAAACCTCTTACCTACAACTTCCACTAAACCAAGAAGCCAGCTCTTCTAAGAAACTGCAGCGTTTACGCTAATACTCGTTCAACCTGAACCACATCCTCCTCATGTTTCCAGCCATTATCCGGGATCAACATTTGTAGAGTAAGCGGATAAGACCGAGTCACGTCCAGAGTTTTAGAGCTGGCAGAACTGTGAGAAACTGCTTTCTGCAAGTCAAAGTCAGGACACACTGACCAGCTGCCTTTGATTGGTCTCCATTATGGAGCGATCACTTTAGACAGGTCGACGTGTAGACAAAACGTGCATCGTTCTGTGTGAATTAAAACAAGACACACTGACATAAGACATACGCCATTACTCTACACTGGTCTCCACTGCCACCTAGTGGCAGAATTGGCATGCCCTGCCTTGATATGTTACAATTTGAGGCACTTCATAGAGTTGGCAGAGAAAGAAGAAGCAATAAGTAGATCAGAGGCAGTGATGATTTTTTGTTTTGCTGTCATTGTGCAGATTTCCTCTTGCTGGTCGCCTTACCTTGTTGTAATGGAGATATTGGCTGACCTCTACGACCTGAGGATCGGAGGACACCGTGTTTGTCACGACTGGATTGATCTATGAACAAAAAAAGAATTGATATGACGGGGCTGCACATGGAAAACCAACAGCCTGGAATGAAACTGCATATTTTTTTCCAATTTCCAACAGAAATAATTCATTGGGTTTCAATGCTGGGAGGTGAAGCAGGCGATACCTGAATGCCCGCGGGCTGTGAGCGGAGTCCGTAGGTGCGGGGTGTCTTGGGGTGGATGTCAGACAGGTGGGGCAGAGGATCGGGGGTGGACCTCCGGTTGTGTTGCAGCAGAACGTCCTGGTAACGTTTACGGTCAAAGTTCGTCCTCCACAGTAGAACCTGAGGCGGGAAACCCAATGCATGGAACACCAAAGTTTAAAATGTTTAGAGACAGACTAACAGCTGTTTTGTGTGTGTGTGTGTTTTATTATTGTATAACAGACAATGATTACATTAAGCTCAAAGCACAAACCTGTTGCCATCGTTTTGCCAGCAACATCAATGTAGTTGTTTGACAAATGTATTTATTTTTCAGCTAGTTTTAAGAATACTCTGTTCACATCAGGACAGATGAAGCTGCAATCGCTGCAATTTGCAGAAAGCCTTGCAACAGAGAGACACGTGACAGAAATTTTTGTCTACCCATGTTAGCAACAGTTTCTACATAAGAAAAATGTTCCGTCATTATGGCTTTCCACCAAAATGACGTCACTTGCAAGAAATCGCTACTAAGATTGCAAATAAATTATCCGGAAGATACAGCCAGAGCTACAATAAGATGGTTTATGTCCATTAGCATGTTCATATGTCAGAGTAGCCTAGTCAAAGCACAGAATCAAATCAAGAATTCACTTTCTGTCTCCTGAAATCCTGTTAAAAGACATTAAGGTTTGTAGTTAGAAATTAGGGAAAAATTGTGGAAAATTGAGAAGTTTCAAATTCAACTGCAAGACAATATTCTATTTTATAAAAATATATATATATACATTTTGAAGTTAAATAAGTTCCTCTAACAGTGTTGAACAACAGAATAAATTAGTAACATTGTGGAGAACGACTATCAAACTATTAGGAAAGAAAGTCATGTCATACCAACCTGGCGATCAGTTCCGCCTGAGGCAAAGTGATGTCCAAGCCTGGAAAAGGCCACAGTGATTACGGCTCCCTAAGAATGAAGATCATTCAAATAAACATAAAAAACCATAATTCAAATAAACGCCACAAAGAAATGAAAATAACTTCATGTTCAAAATGTCCTCATTAAATTATAACAGCCAAGTGATGCACAGGAATGGCATATTTTGGCAGAGACACGGATGGTGACTTTTCCAAATTTTGTGGTTTCAGGTTAACACTGTCACCATGGTTACGACACATTTGTCATGTAAATAAAACAAGACTTTTAAGGACTTTTAACAAAAGAAAGGATGAAAGAGCAAGAGACAAAAGGGTGAAAGTGAAAAGGCAAACGAAAGAGTAAATGAAAGAGCAGAAATAAACAAAAAAATAGCAAAAGAAAACAGCAAAGGGAGATTTTTTTTCCCCTCTGCTGCAACGCCACCTTGTGTCCATGCAGGGTATAGATGAGCCGGCCCTCCAGCAGGTCCAGGATCTTCACTGTCCGGTCACTGGAGCCAGTGATTAGGTAGTTATTGGACGGGTGGAAGGAGAAACTATTGATTCCTCTACTGTGGACTGAAAACGCAGCAAAACAAACTAAAAAATAGGAATAAAGCTCAAAGCAAAACAGTGTATTATAACGACAAGGCCATTGATCCACAGCTATTGAAACACGATGGGAGAATGAGCTCCTGGAACAGCAGCCTACCTCAGCTCGAAGGAAAATTCAAGGATTACAATTCAAAGCCGAGTTGGTACCAGAACAAAAATGAACATACAGAAACAAGCTGCATTGCTTTTGGTAAGAGTGGTCAAGTATCCAGCCAGAGGTTTGACAGAAGCTTGTTCATCATGACTACAAAAAGAGTTTGGTTTCTCTGCAATTTGCCAAAAACATTTAGCCAAAAATTAGTGCCTGTGTGTGAGTCTGAATGTAAAATTTGCTTCAAAAGCCCAAAATTAGTGTGACGTTCATGCAGGGTGATGTATGAAAATCTCACTAAATGCGCAGAAGAATGTTTGAAAATTTGTTTGAGAGGAGACCCAGAGCCTCTTCAGCCCCGCCAAGTGGTTCTTCCATACCTTTATAGTGCTGAATCATCTGATTGGTTCGCAAATCCCAGATTTTAAGACAACTGTCGTCTCCTGACGAGGCAATCCAGGTGCCGCTGGGGTTGAAGTCGACAAACGTGACCGAGCTGGAACAGATGTAACGATTATTCCAGCGAAACCAATTACTCTGTCAACTCCACCCACTGAGAAGTAACCGCGTTTCAGCTGGAAACAGGCCGACAGAATTACCCTCCGCAGTTGGTGAAAGTGTTGATGCAGCATTTGGTGGACGTGTCCCAGAGACGGACGGAGCGGTCGTCCCCACAGGACGCTATGAGCCTCCCGTCTGGAGAAAATCTGGAAAGAAGCACACAAAAAGTTTATGCGTCACTATTCTGGAACAAACTTCCAGAAAATTGAAAAATTGCAGTGGTTGGACTGAAATCAAGGCCAGCCACCCCCAACCCTCCACCTGTTCAGAGTTACCTTTGAGTCATAATAACTGGAATATTAATCAATATATTTGATGATTTTTATGATGAAATTTGACTAAGTGTAATGTTTACTGCTTGTTCCATAAACAGTTAGCACATCATGTTTTTGCAGCAGTCTGATTCGTTGATTGACCCATGGAATCCACAATGAGACTGTGGTAATTGGTAAAAGTAGATCGATAAGTCTTGTCCAAATTGGGGGTTTTTCTTTCTTTCTTTTTTTCCAATTTAGCAGAAGAGCGTCAACTGGACAGGGAAACCCACAACGAGCAATAGATTGATAGATTTCGGAGAAACTAAGTCGCCCAGGGCAACACCCGCAAAATGACATGATCAATGTGTCGACCTCAACTCCTGCATGCACAGCCTGCGTTTCCATTGACCACGAAATTGCGCAAGTTGCAATTACGAAAGGAAATTCTCTTAATGGAAACATGGCAATTTAAAAAAAAGTCTCACATTTTTGTGCTGGGTTTTTCAGCCGTACTGAATGTATTTTGCAAAACTGCAATGGAAACACTTTTTATTTTACATCACGAGTCAATAAGTAGATGTTACTGCTGGCGGAAACAACGAAGAAGAAAACAGGACGTCGTAGGAGGATGATGGCACAGCATGGTTTTTTTTTAATAACTTATTCACATGTGATTTTAACTGTGTGATAGTTAGGGGTTTTTTTTTTTCAACATTAGCAGAATATTGACAAAGTTGCGCACATTTGTAATGGAAACACAGCTATGAATAGGGAGGAACACACCATCAACGGAAACACACTCAACTCGGCTAAAACCCAGCCAGGCATGAACGACGGAGAAAGTCAGCACTTCCATACCTGGCACAGCGGACCCAGTTAGTGTGCTGGCTGAGGGAGTAGACATAACACCGCCGTGGGACGCTCCACACTATAACCGACTTGTCATCAGACGCAGTGACCAGGCTGTGGCCATCATGGGAGAAAGACACACTGCGCACTGCGCCGCTGTGGCCTTTCAACACCGAGGACTGTCCTTTTCTATCCCAAACACACAAACAGTTCAAGTCAAATCTGCTTTAAAGTCGAAATTGAACATTCATGTACCAAGATTTTAGATCCCCCATTCTAAATGTGAGAAACAAGCTGTGCGGATAAAATCGTCAGCTATCTGGCTTACAGGGAAAGTGTCCACAATCGAACCGTTCTGTCTTTGGACGAAGAAGCCAGCAGACGCCCGGACGGGGAGAACTGCAGCCCCGTGACGGAGTCCTGGTGCCCGACAAAACGAAAGGCCCTGGCCTTCGGGGCCAGGTTCCAGATCATCAGGGTCCTATCCACTGACCCTGTAGCTAGAGGAAGAAGAACAGAAAACGTAATCAGGAAAATACTGGCAAATATATACACAGCTTGGGAGAAAACAGTCAGCGTTATAACATGGATTTCATGGAAAATTAACCCAAAACCTTTTTTTAGCTGGGGAATTTATCTACGCTTCATAAATATAAGACAAAGCCGACAAAACAAATTAACCACAATGTCAAGCTGAAAGTGAAAACTGAATTATAATACTGATTTGTAACACTGCAGAAACTATATATTTTTTTCTTTTTACCTTCTCAACAATAAACTAAAACGACTACATTTTAACAAAACAAAGCAGTCTGATTTCTGCAGAAAATGTATCTGGAAGTCGTCAGAAAAATGAAAAGGGTCTTTCTCACTCTTACTTCATTTAGCCGTGTTTAATAAATGGGGGTGCCCAATTCTGTTTGTGGTTCTATTTATTGACAAATTACATTACAAGGAAAAATTTGATTGAAAATAGACCACTATTTACATTTCACATTTTAGGAATTTTTTAATTTGTCTGTCTTATCTTTTTCTTTTAAAAGTCTCCTATCTTTAAAACTGCACCTTAACATTTTTGTGTCTCCATAAGCCATCGGAGCTGCCAAATCAAATTTATGCCATTCTTGAGTTGAGAGCCACACAAAATCATTCTTAGGGACACAAATGGCCCCTGTGCCACACTGTGGACAACCCTTATGTAAAATACTATTGAATAGTACTTGGATATAATTTAATTAGATTCATTGAATACCACTTGAGTCAGAGGATTAGCCATGCTATACTGTGGTAAGTTATTTTACATCAACCAGGCTATAGACAGAGATTTTAAAAAAAAATTGATTAAATTTGAATACAGTAAAGCATGTAATGGTTTGCAAGTCTATTAGTACAAGCATTTACCCAGCTGGTTTTGGTTTGGATTGAAGTCTGCACAGGTGACAACATCTTTATGTCCCCTGAAGTGTCTCTCTAGAGACGGATCATCCTGTGAAGACAAAGACCAGGGGCAGAAATGTCAAATTCTGAATTCTTTTTTTTTTTTCCCTTTCTTTATTAAAATTTGCATTTCCCCGGTCCAGCTTTGTACAGTTTCACTCAAAAGTGTACACACCCGTGTTCAAAATCAAGTTTCAGGGACTTAAAAAAAAATGACAACATAAAATTTTACTTTGGCCCAGATTTTCTTTGTATAATTCAACAGGAAAAAAAACAAACAAACAAAAATCTTAAGTCTAAAGCAGCAATAATCTGATTGGGTAAGTATTCACAACTTTAAACCAACATTGAGTCCACACCTCCCAAAACTTTGCTTCTAGATCACAATTCCAAAATATATGTTTGGCACATCAGAAACACCGAAGTGTAAAAACCCTGCCCTCACTGAAGCATGGCAGTGGCGGCATCATACTCTGTGACTGGCATTCTTAACATTAAACTCTTCTGAACACCTGTCAGTTCTATGTGTAGATATTAAATCTGTAGAGAAGTTAGTCAAGGATTGACTGAATATCTGCAGCTCGTAGTTAAACCGTCAGGCCAAATATAAACCAATTATATTTTTGCTTTACTTACTGTTCAGCCTTCTTGTGTTAACACTATTTTAATTCATAACATGGTGTTTGTTTCTATTTGAATGCATGGCGGAGGCTTTCCTATCGGTCACATTAAAGTGATTATCATGCACGAGAAAGTAAAAGCGGAAGTTCCGTGGACTTATAAAGGTGTTTCTGACAGCTGCTGTCTGGAAATCGTCTTAGCGCTGACAGAGCTACTAGCAACGTTCCTGCCCGCCACCGGCGAGAGTCCTCCATGTCTGCGCTTCACTGCTCACGAACCTGACAGAAACACACCCGAACAGGGGCCACTCACCAGAACAGATCCCATTTTGAGACAATAACAGAGCGAACTGACGTTATCTGGCGATTTGAACGGACCCGCTGCGCTGCTCCTCCATGACTGTCAACGCAGCGCCCACAATGACCGCGTCAGACCTGACAGGTCGAGCCCAGAGAGGGAGAAACGTGATGCCTTTAAAGCGAGTCAAGGAATCTCCGCGCTGATCAATTTAGAATGTAAAGAATTTTCATGGGTTACAAAATTCTTGTTTTCCCCCTCAAATCAGAGGTTTAAATCCAAATCAAGTGCCTGGCACCGGGCTGCTTTATGTCGAGTTAGTTGAAAAGATTCGTTCGCAGTATCTATTTGAAAGTGGGAAATTTCCGTGCCCCAACAAAACATGCAATTGCACAAAACTGAAGTCATTAGTTTCACTTAAAACTACTGTGACAGCTCTTGTATTGTCACTTAATTGTACTAATATTTTTAACACTGTATTAGGTTATTTCAATGAAAAAAATCAATTCAATTCAAATCTATTTTATTAATCCCAAAGGGAAATTAAATGTTGTTTCAACTCATTAATTTAGAATCTTCAAATAGTTATTGAAGATCGAAAGACATATAAAGATATATCAAAAGACGTGTTTAATACTCTTTTTTTTGTTCTCTGGTGATTTAACTGGAATACACGCACCTGTATATTTTCATTAAACAAAATATAGAATCAAAAATTTGTTTTCTAACAGAGAAAAAAAAGGCGCCCTATCCTCCTAATGCTTTATGTTCTTTGGTTGAAATAAGTGAGATACATAATGTTATGATAATATTTTTAGTGATTTTATCATTGTACCAAATTACAAAGTTAATTAAATAGTTCTGAAAATATTAATTGCAGGGAAATATTATGTGTAAAATCATGGTTGAAAACTATGAGCCTTACAGACCGAGGGGACTTGAATGCCGCACGTCATAAAGGAAGAGCGTCTTTCGCTGCTTAGCAACTGGTCAGACTGCTCCGCGGAGAAAGCGATGCTGTGATTGGCTTCTGGAAGATTTGCAGCGAATCAACGTTAGCTTTACTGAAGGTGGAAGCTGCTGTTTCGTATTTCGATTTGAAAATATGTCGCTGACTCGGGGCATCGGCAAAAACGAGGTAAAGTCAGAAAGTATGAGGTTACTTGTTTTTTTTATATTAAACAAACAAGCATAGACCTCTCAGTTAAATCTCTCTCCCACACTGCAAATATAGCCGCAAACTGGAAAAAGCATAACGTAGCGAAGCAAGCATGCTAATAAGTTAGCTAGGTTATGTTTCCATATCAACGGCAGTCCACCGTTAGCTTGATCATATTTAATAGGCAGCTGGGTTTCCACCCAAAAATGCTCTGATTTCATGTTTTGTAGCTAATAAGAAGCATTAAACAGCTCGCTTCTCTCCTTTACACAGTACATGAAGAAAAGGATACCCAGAAATGAAAAGTATGCCCATGTCAAAACCAGGCTGGACACAGGTATGTTCACCACTGCAAATGCAGAATGATAAGTTATGGTAAAAAATAAAATTCGCTATCACATTTAGGGTTTAATGAATAATGACAAAATAAAACATTTATTAATAGTATACTTTGAGTTATTGTACTCCAACTTTAACACAACATATCCGTATTATATTTTATTTGCAAACACAACAAACAAAATGATAAATCAGCAGTGCAGCAACACTAACTAGATGGTGTTCAGTGCTCTGGCAGAATTTTGGAATTTTTCTGTCTTTGTGGTTTGCAGATATTCGTTTCATCCCTCAACGTTATTTCTGTCATATCAGTCCTTTACTTTGACTGGGCCGCCGTGAACCCCTGATTCTTTTCTTCTTAGGCGTCATGTTGTGAATATGGCGATGTGCTTGGAATCATTGGCTTTGTAATAAGAGCAGTTTTGGTCAGGATTCAGTTTCTAGGCAGATTGTCTCTCATCTGCTCCTCTTTATGCTTTTGACATTTGGCTTTTCCTTTTTTGCTATATTTTGAGCACTGCACCTTCTGACCCTGCAGTGAATCTGCCTACACGTTCTTCCCTGGACATTGTGATAACACACCTGCTTCTCCAGACCATCTGCTTTTATAGGGGTTGTCACACACATTGAGGATCAATAAATCTGATGTATTTCTTTAGCAACGCCTTACTGCTACTTTTAGACTTTGTCTTCATTTTCTTTGATTAAAAAAAGTGACACACATTTGTGGTGTGGTTCTTGCTCTTATTGTTAAGTTGAAAAGAGATCATGAACCCGATAAAGACCAGAACATTGTCATCATTTCCTGATATACAGTATCAGGATAAAACTATGGAATAGTTTTATCTATTTATTTATTTGTTTATTTATTTATTTCCTTTATTCTCTCCAATAAAACTATGGAAGCAAGCTTCTGTCATGAAGGAAAAAATAAAAGTCTAAAAGGAAGTCAAAATTAAGAGCTTTAAAGTCATATTAACAAGAATCGATGATCGATGATTATGATCGATGATCATAATAATTACTTTAATTTCTTATGATGTACTTTATATTTTAAATTTAAACAAGTCATAATTTAGGCTTATTTCAGAAATAAATAATTCCAAATTATTCAAATTTGAAATAATTTCCAACAGAAATGCATCATCATCACATAATTAGCACTATAATTATGTAATGATGCTGAATCTTATAATTATGACTTTGTATCACATAGTTATGAATTTCTGTCTCAAAATCATTATATTGAATCTCATAATTATGATGTTCAATCTCATAATGAGTTTCTGTCATTTTGTTTTGGAATTTCATAATTATTTCTTCCTCACAATTATGGCTTTGTATGAGACATTGAAAGTTGATTGTGACTTTTATTCTTGCTATTATGACTTTCTGTTGGACTTATTTTTACTTTCATGGCGGGAATGGCCTTCCATATAAAACCCTAGAAATGAAAGAGAGGCTTCTTTGTGAATCATCTGCATTTTTGTTGCTCCTCCTCTCAGAAACATTGATGGTTTTCTTCCTTTATTCTCTCCATTTTGCTGCTGTCATCTGTAGGATCGAGCAAAACAAAGTACATGGAAAGACTGGAGGAGATGAGAAAAAGTAAGAAACCACATCCAAAAACATGATTTTTTTAGTTTTCCTTTTTATGTTTACTTTAAAGTTGAGTTATTAAAGCTTTATAATTTATTAGACTAAAATTGTTTTATTATGTTTCTTTGTCCTCTTCTATTTAAGACTACAGGTATCGAAAAGGCGAAATCTTTAAGAGGTTAAAGGTGACGACCTTTGCTCAGCTGGTGAGGATCAATGCACCAACAGCTGGCATACAGACCCAGCAGAGGCTGTTTGTTTCTTTTGTTTATTTTTGGACCTTAATAATTGATCAGATCAGTCGATTGATGATCTGCTGACTGATGGCTGTATATTATTATTTTCTCATAGGGTATGATCTAGTTTATCTGTGTGTGTGTGTGTGTGGGTGTGTTTTCCCACCTAGGTACTTCAGGTGGCTTCTGTTTCAGACGGGAATCAAAGGGAGGTCAATGATGAATCAATCAACACCCAACAAGGTAACGCTTTAGGCTACCTGTGTAGGAATGAGCATTTAATTGTATTATTTATCACTTATTGTGAAAATTTTCTTATCACGATACAAATTATGATTTATCATTGTCTCGATAAATTTCAATGAATAATTTAAAGAAACAAAACAAAACTGACAATATTATTCATAAGAGCGTTAGTAAATTTCAGTAAATTTGAAAATCTGATGAAGTACAGTTATAGTATAGTGATATAAGTCACACTACTGTAACTAAACAGTGTTCTGAAGAAGCCTGTTTCAAATGGAAATATTTTTCTGGAACTGTTCTTGTTTGTGGTGCTGTGAAGGCTTTTCCATGCGGTCACAGCCCCCTAAAGAAGAAGTAGTAAATGGCCTTTGAAACATAATTTTTATTGTTGTCACAATAGTACCAAAAGATAGATTACTAGTCCACATTGGCCACCCCTAAGTTAGCGCCATGATGTCTCAAACTGCCTTGCAGACGGTCTGTCAGTCATCTCTGAGGCAGACCTGGAGTGTGAGTCTGAGCGGGTCAACGGCTTGTCGCTGGAGCTGCCGCTGTTGCAACAACACGACGCAGGAGACCGCAGGGATGGCTGCCACACCGCCAGGTCAACACTCCTCAGGTAACGAGCGGCCTATAGGGATGCTCCGAACTTTACCAAACCCTGCTGTGATTGGTCGAGCCACGGCAGACCCACAGGTTAGCACTGTACCGTCGCTAATAGAGGATCCTTAAATACTGCTCAGTATGTGTTGCTCTTTCAGCAGATGGACATTTTAGAGTCTGCATACTGCAGTTAGAGAATAATCGATTACTAAATTAATTGTCTCTTTTTTTTTAAAGTACTCAGTTAATTACAATTAATCGTTTCAGCTCTAGACTGCTCTCTATACACTTAACATTGTTAATAGACTTTTCACCACTGCAGCCAGTGAATTGATGAGCAGGTGTTAAGTTGTTGGTTTGATCTTATAGAATTATGTGAAATTGACCTTTTTTAGCTTTATATCATGTTATAAAGTTATTGCCTTATCAAAAATATAACTGGAGTCTTGATTCTTTTATGCATGTTTAGAAATCCTTTGATCTCCAGTGGCAACCAATCAGTTGTGCAAAACTCCTAGGCTCCACCTTCCACAACAAAACTCCTCCTCCGAGCTGGAGTTTTCCAAACTTCCTCCTCACAAAGTAGCTCTGCCTTGCTGCTCCCCCATTCAGCTCCTTCAGACTAGCCAGTAGCAATTAGGAAAAACACTTGGTGGAACTGTGCATCTAGCGACCTCATTATAGGAGGTACTTCTCAGTGAAATGATGATAAAACCTTTGTTAAAGGGGTAAACATGCATACAGGAGCCATGTTGTGATGACTTCCTGAGGGTGGAGTTTTGGAGTTTCAGAAAAAGCAGCAGTTTTTAAAGAGACAGAGACCCAATTTCAAGGTGGTAAATTACACAGTAAAATTTATTTTATGTAATACTTGATATATACAGCATTTTATAACAACTGAAGGTAACACAGTTACATTATTGTGATATAAAATTATACCATGTGGCTAGAATATACATAATATCGCCCCCTTATTAAACATATCTTTTAGGTTTGTCTACATTTTGGAAAAGATGATTAAAAGTCCTACTAGTATCATGTCTGCAAAGTGGGCAAACATTGTCATAAAACCCAAATATTCAGTGTCACACAGCCTTCCCTGTGTGATTGAGGATGACCTTAACATGTCAACCTCAGTTTAAGCCACCATATGTCTGTAGCTTTCATGCAGCTCTCTTTCTAACAACAGAATTCCCCAGTGGACAGACATAAACCTTTCTCAGAAGCTTCCTCACCTGTATCTCTACCCCATTCAGCTAGAAACTGTGTCCCAGGAGAGTAACTCTATCTGACACCTGAGAGGGTGACAGACGGGGCCGTTGTAATGATAGAGCTGCTGGGTCAGCGTCAGCCTGTGGGGAGAACAGATGGAGACAGGAAGTAGAGCTGTTAAGGGGTAAACATGCATAAAGGGGGAGGCGGGGTGACCTTCTGTTTCATCCTGTGACTCACTTCTACAACAAAGTTCCAAAAGGTACAATAACACTGTGTGCACTCTCTAAACAGTGCCCTCTGCTGGCTAGAATTTATATGGGAAGCAGATTCTATTATTACACCGTGTTCCAAATTAATATGCAAGTGATATTTTCTCAGACTTTTAATGCAAATGATGGTCAGTATAATTTTCAAGTCATGAATTATTACAGTATAAATCAAATTTTACTGAACAAAGCTCCCCATGAGAACAGAAGTTTTGAGGAAGTGAACAAGTCTGTTTGAAAATTAACCTTCATGTACGGCTGGGCCCACTGCCACCGTTTCTGCTTGTGAGCTCTGGTTAGGGGCCCAATAGTTGGTTCATGCACCACAAGCCTCTGGAGGATCCTCCACCTTGAGGTTCCAGAGGCACCAGCAGCTTCTAATAACTGTTTGCTGCTTTGTAAGGGCATTTTAACAGCTGCTTTTTAAATCCGATGAATTTGTCTAACAGAAACCTTCCTCATTATGCCTTTATCTGTACAAACTCATACCTGACAGACATTCTCTGGTCTGAACCTGAAAAGCCTGAAAAGCTTTTGCCTGGGTTGTTTCCTCTCAGCGTTATCAGCGGCGTTGGAGAGCTGAACATGGAAGGGGCCAATCAGAAGGCGGCAGAGTCCGCGTCCAGCCCCTCCTCTGCCGACACGCCCTACCCGGACTGCCCCTACCTGCTGCTGGATGTACGCGACCGCGACCAGTACGGCCGCTGCCACATCATCAGTGGTGGGTGGTGGAAACATCCCCTCTGTTCAACAAAACCTTTTCCATTTCTGATCCTCTGCCTTTCCTACAGCTCACAGTTTCCCCATCGCCTTGCTGTCTCGAACTATGAATCCCTACACCAAGGAAGTGCTGGAATATGTATCCTAAAAAAACAGACACGCATATTTATTTTTTATTTTCTTCTCTATGTTATGATGTATTTCCATTTGACACCTTAACAGAGTTTGTAGAAAAATGCTGTGGGGAAAATCATCATCGTCTACGATGATGATGAGAGAATAGCCAGCCTGGCGGCTACCACCATGTGTGAGCGGGGATTTGAAAATCTCTTCATGCTCTGTGGGGGTAAGAGCTGGCAATCTTTTTATCTTTCACAAAACCAAACTTAGTCTCAGAATTACTGGCACACTGCAAAATCTTACCAAGTATTTGTGGTCTAGTTTCATGTCCTACCACACTGGAGATATGACTAAGCTAACTTACAAGTAACTTTTCAGCAAGATGTAGGAGCTTGTTTGAACTCAATAATTCCGTAATATTGATGAAAAAGTTCTAGTTCCACTGGCAGATCATTTTGCTTATAATATGGAGAAAAATGTCTTGTTATAAGTGAACTAGTCTACAAGTGGAACTAGAACTTTCCAAGTTCTAAAAGCAACTTTTGAATCAGTTTCAGTAATGATGGTTCTTTTCTGGGAGTCTGTCAGGTGGCTACACCTTACACACATTTCTTTATTCTTCTTCATAAGGACTTTGATTTGCATTTATTTTTCATTTACTTCTACAGCCTAGCCCTAAGCTTAACCTAATCCACTCACTTTAGTCCAAAACCTAACTGCTAACCCCAAAATACCAACTGTTGCATTGCACAAGGAGCTGGTGGGCCCCACAACATGGTAAGTGTTAGGAAAATAGCCTTTACAATGTGTCAAATGCAAACACACACACACACACTTTTCCTTTCTCTCACACATCCTTAGCAGTTTTTCAAGTAATTCTTTTTTTCTACCTGCATGTCCAGTTGCACAGTAAATGACAGACATTCTGTAATTTTCTTTACACATTTTTGTTCCTGAACAGTGAGTTTGCAAAAGTCTCTTTTCAGGAAATGATTATGCAGTTTTAACAACCAAACAGAGGCAGATTTAGTCTCTTAGTAAATAAAAGTCTTTTCTAAAGGCTTAGTACAGACATGTGATGGCTGTTCATGTGAGATCCTCCTATCAGTGTCAGGCTGCCTGACACTAGTGAGTTAGACCTAAATATGAATAATTACCAAGCAAAAAAAAGGAGTTATGTCTGCATCATCTCTTAAACAATAAAACACAATGTTCTTTAGCTTGACTGTGCATAATATGACCAATAACCAGCAGCTGTTTTAGTTGAGCAATGTTCATGTTCAAGGGCCAATGCTTTTCTCTTTCCTCTTCTCCAAGGTCTCAAGGTAATCGCCCAGAAGTTTCCAAGTGGAATGACAACCGGCTCCTTTCCAGAGTCGTGCCTGTCCGTCTCCAAATCCTCCAAGGCGAGGAAATCGTCTGTGGTCCAGCAATCGGCGCAGAATGCCGAGAAACGATGGAGGTTTACGTTGGACGAGCTGGATAAGATCCAGGAGCAGATGGAGGAGTTGATCATCTCCAATTACTCAACCAGTAAGACTGAATCCAGTCAGAAACTAAAAATATATATATAATAAAGAAACTGAAGGTAAAATTAGAAATGTGAGAGTTGGCGGAAAGCATTTAGAAAGACTTACTTAAGGTTTCCAGTATAAAAATAATTTCTTATGCAGAGTTTCTGTTTATTTTACGTTTTTGAGCCACTAATTAGGTGTGCACCCATTCCGATTTTAGCTGATACCGATTAATATTATTATTCTTTTTGGATAAAATGTTGATGAATGCAGCCTTTACATATTGTCACCTTCCTAAAACAAATGGTCTAAGTCATTTTTGCCAAAAGTGCATGTTTTGGAAAACACATTTTTGCAAAAACATGCACTTTTGTTTTTGACAAAAAAAAAAATTGCCAAATTGTTTTTGGCACAAATTGACTTAAGTCATTATTTTAGGATGGTGACTATGTGTAGATAATATCAGTTTCTCATGTGAGCATTGAGCAATCTCCCAAAATTACAGAAATTTGGACCAATTTCTTGTCCATCTGATTTATTGATGCATCCCTATCTATAATGGTCGGATAAAAATGAACTTATGCATTTATTCATTCATTAAAAATCCTCGTCTGCTGTAAAATTTTGCAGCAGATTCTCTATAAAATTAAGATTAAAGGTAAAATTTGTAGGGCACAAAACAACTTTTTGCCTAAAGGAACTTCAATTTATGTTTTTTTTTTTTTTTTTTTCTTCGTCCTGCAGGTCAGCTGTCCAGTCGCACGTCATCCATTAGCGGCCAGTCCACGGCCTCCGACCATCAGAGTTCCTCCGCAGCCGAGAGAAAGAGCTCCAGAGTTCAGAACAGCAGGCCCTGGAAATGACCCTCCAGCCCTCTGCCCTGCCTCTCCTCCTCAAACAACAAGCATACCTCCATCAGAAAGCCTCCTCAGGAGTTGCTTTGATGCTTCTGGCTGCAGTGAGCAAACCAATTCCAAGAGGCAGACATTGGCTTGCAATGTTACTGCGTTTTCATCACTACTGCTCGTTTTATCCGCAAATAAATGAGCTTTTTTTTTTGCAATTTTGGAACAAACCATCCCAACCCCAACTGATAAGGTAGAATACTCATATATAGACTTAAAAATTAAATTTGCTGTCAAAATATAACCCAAATGTTCCTTGATGTATTTTACCAGTTTAAATTGGTATTCTATATTAAATTTTTTTTTTTTTTTTTGCATTGTGCCTCATCTGTGAAAAAGGCCTGTTTGCACTCTAATTCTAATCTGTTAAGATTCTAACAGTTTGGGGTTTTTTCTGTTCAGCTTTGGCCTTTCTAAAACAGTTTCACTGACGAGTGTCGATGGGAATCAGGAAAATGCTGTGAATCACTGTATCATATGAGGCGTAGATATGTTTTAATAGAGCCTGACTTGGTTGCTTAGAAACGTTTAGCTGTACTTTTGGTGGTTTGTAGCACACTTCCATAAACATACACCACTAGCCGTGATGTGCAATAGCTGCAGCTTCTTTTTGTGGTTGGAGTAACACTGACTGACTGAGAATCAGGATGACAAAAGGTTTTCTCCGTCATGCAGTATTCATTGTCTGGGGCCTTTGTGCGTTTGTTCACTTTTGTCTTTAGTTCTCTTCTCTGTAAATACATTCACATTCATTCTTTGCAGAGCACATTTTATTAAAAATCTGAATTTCTTCAAGACTTTGTTGCAACAAGTGATGTTTAACTTAAATGAAGTGGTTGCATAATTTTATTCATGAATAATGAATTAGACTTTTTTTTTCCTGGAACATAATTGTTTCATTGCATAATAAACACAATGTGGGGAAAAAAAATCTTTGAGACTGTTATTTCAGCATTGATAGACTATCTGCTTTGACGTTGACATTACACCCCATAAGTATAAGTTTGAATTAGTGAGATCCACCAAAAGTTAATATCTCACGACTTTGATTTATTTATTAGATTCACTTTATTGTCATTGCACCAAGACACAAATGTATTGACGTCAAAATGTCGTTGCTTGGCTACCAGAGTGCACAGAAACAATACTGAAAAAACGGAGAACCTTTGCACGTGACGTCACGTTGAATCAGACCTATGATGAGATCCAAAAAAAGTGGTGAAATCAACCTTTATTTAAGTTTCACAAATCAGAAAAAAGTTTTACAAATCCCAAACATGGTTATAAATATTCTGCTATTACAGCAGAATAAGCCAGTGCAGGTTTGAAGAGTCTAGGTGTTGTAGTTTTTAAACTACAGTCGGTTAAAGATAGTGAAAAATTAGGTGGGATCGCCCTTTAGCCATTTCCCGAATCAGAAGCTGGAGTTGGAAACCAACTTCAGCTTTGTTTCCTCATGCAAATATAAAATCTGTAGTTTTGTATCATCTACATCCAAAAACGTTGTTAGTTTAGTGTTTAAATAAACATTAAACTATTTCTATTTACCTCAGCTGGATGTTATTTTAGTTGCACCCACCAGAGGGCAGTAAGGCTCCCTTAGATAAAATACACATGATGATACGGTTCTGAATTACATTGAATTGAATTCAATCATAATTGACCTGGTTTTAGATTAAACAAAATAAGTTGTCTCGTTTTGTTTGGTCCTTTGTTTTTTGTAACAAAAGTCCCAGCTGGATTCCAGGAAAAAAAATGGCAGCAATATTTATCCCACTAACGCTTGATCTCTCAGATTAAAAATCATGAAGTTATACCTTTGGAGTAGCCAGTAGTTCCTTATCACACGTTCTTTTTAATCAGGCTTCTTTCATTATGTTTTCACAGCTGCCTACAGGGCCGCATAATAGTTTCTGGGTTTAAGACTCACTGAGCAAACTTTATGGTTATTGACTGGGGAAATTGCATCATGTTTTTCAGGAAATTAGGGGAGTAAGAAGCCTACATACTCATAAGAATGACAACATTTTCACAAATGGGGATCCTGTGGTGATGTAAATGTATTTTCCATGAAAAAATAAATAAATAAACTTAATATGTATTTAAATTTTTTGATAGAAGTCACTTTTTACATACGAGATGTTTTGTCATCAAAATAAGAGTTTGTCTTTCGTAACCTGAACCCAACAGCTGCTGCCTAAACCTGGCTTAATTGGAAAATGTTTAGTCAAACTACAGAACAAGAGAAATGGGGAATCTGATACTGGAAATGCATGACTGAGGGCCGAACTGATGACAGGAGCAACAGCAGCATAGAGAGGAAAAGTGAACGATGCTCCAAAGCAAAGAGCAAACCCTTAATAATGATATAAAAAAAGGAACAACGAGACATCGAGCACGTTTAAATGTTTTCTTAAGAATTTTTGCTTATTTTTTTAGGCACACCAACTCTAGTGTAGGCAGTTTAATTTGAGTTACAACAGACCAAAAAGGGTAAAAGATCTTGGCCGGCAAGTTTCAGTTCCCAAAACTGTAATCATGAAATGTCCAACTATGCTATGTTTACATAGAAACTGAGAAGACTTTTGTATAGAAAACTCAACTCTCACAGTCTAGCTGTGAAATGTTTGTTTCACGTCAGATAAAAAAAAGAAAACCAGTCATTATCATGTAACCAAGCAAATGTTACAACATTTGCTTGGTGTTGCTTAAATTACATCAGACTTTATCAGTAGGCAGATTTGAAAAGTCTTAATGGACAAGTGGATCCTATCTTGCTGACTGGGGAAAGTCTGCGTTCTTTAGGCTGGTTATAATGATTCATGAGACTCAGGACAACCTTTGACACCAGGACTGTTTGCTATGTATGCTTTGTGTCTGCAAGCAGCAGGCGAGAGGTAATTCATTACACCAATGGTGAGATGTCTTTTGGGATCACATAGAAATTGCCGCTGCAGAGAGGACGTTTGTTCACAGGTAAGACTTCTGTTGCAGCCCATAACATTTTGAGTTTGTAAATGTTTATTTTCGTTTAAACCTTATAATTCACTGGAATGTCCTGAAATGATACTATGTCAGAGGTTTGCTAATGTCCCATTAATAAGTGGTGAAGATGAGCATGCATTTAACTCCGGTTTGATTCTTGTCTGAGGTTGCATTTTCATCTGACTCTGCTGTTCTTTCGATGTTGATGTCTAAACTTATGTTCAGATGCCATTATAGCACCTGACAAGGAGAATCCAAATGTCTAACCCTGGCTAGTGGCATCAATTTCAACAAATCAGGAGATCTACAAACTCACTTAACCTCTTACACCCTGAGGGGGTATAAATTAATTTCTGCCTGACAAAAACACACAAAAGTAAATCACTTATAGCCTCACAGCTATTAGATTTATGAAGAAACTTTTGGTACCTCTGTAAAGGTAAGATGTCATAGAATGGTTTTCTGGTGTCAGCACCATTGTAGCTTTGA
>CAEFZY010078939.1:0-10959 GCA_903066815.1 Brachyrhaphis roseni
AAAGAATAAGTCAATTTTTCTTGAAAAATCCGACACTCTGTGTTTACCTTTCTCTTTTTTGACAAAGACATTTCGTTTATGAGGTTGCCAGGGCCAAAATAAAAAGCTGGTAAGGCGATAGAATCGAAGCCGTTTACAGAACCCGAAGCTCAGTGCTGCCATCTGCTGTTAGTTCCGATGCAGTGTTGCATCATGTTGTCTGCTCTGAATAAAACACAGCGCCCCTCGTGGACAATATAGGAACTGCAGATTTTCAATTAAACGAAGTGCGTGTTTTTTTTCAATAATCATTGTTGTATAATGATAATGCATTTAGCCCCGGGCCGGACTAAATCGTTCGGCGGGCCGGTTCCGGCCCGCGGGCCGTACGTTTGACACCCCTGGTGTAGAGTATCTGTGGTGGCTCAGAGGTGTGATGCTCATGCTGGGACATTTTACAACAAATGTCAAAAACACCAACAACAAATCTGTGGCTTAGCTGGAAATCAAACTTCATATGACACAGAGTCAAATGCTAGGAAATGACTCATTGAGGTAATATTTACCAGAGGCAATGTTTTTCTCCTACAACACAGACAAGCAAGGCAGATATTTAATAGTGTGATAAGAGTGTTATATTGGAGTTTGCACTCCAGAGCATCCTGAAAGGTTTTTACTGTAAGGCTTAGATAAGCCTAACACTTCCCCATTCACTTACTGTTGACTAATCCTGCTTTTTCTAGAGTTGTGGGGTTCGTAATGGAAGCCTATTGGAGTAGTTCTGTTATGTTACTCATAATTGGTTCGTTCTGTAGACTTTTGTTGATTTTTTTTGTTGTTGTTGAGGCATTGCATGTTTGAACAAATACTCCCTTTGGTTTTGGATGCTGTGCAGCTGAAGGGTTTTTCATATTACTTTTTAAAAGTTTTCGGATAGTTATTGCGATATATAACTGTGGCATCAGGATGATTAGCATCCTAAAAACTCAACTTAGGCCTGACCCCTGATCCCAGAGGAGTGGAGAAGGAGGTATTGAGATATGGCATGGTTTGAGATAGTGTACCTGCTGCCTGGATCCTGAGCTATTAGCATGTCGTTACAGTCATGAGACTGTCCTACAGCAACAGTCTTCAGTCAGAGGCCTTTTCAAATTTGTTGTAAGTCTGACTTCTCATAGTTTCTAATTAACGTACAGGATATAACCTCAATACTTTAGCTTAACTACATCGGAAACAGACGTAAGAAGGACTGTAATTCAGAACCGTAAATTTCAAATAATTTTCCTGTAAAGTTGATTTCCTAGCTGGAATTGAAAACTATACAGAATTCATAATTTTTTCAAAACAGCCATCTTTTTTTTATGTTCGAGTATTTCATTGGCACAAAGGAATTGAGACGAGTCCAATTCAAATCTAACCGTCATACAGTAGTCACATTTAGTTGATCATAAAATGCTGGAAACAAGCAGATTGAGTCAAGCCTTTGTGAAAATCCAATCCATGTTTAATTGGGTTGGCGATATAACCAAACCTTTATTAACTGAAATAAGTGTGAGAGGAATGGACAAAGACTACACCACTGGCTAAAGGAGGCAATTTCTGAGACTGGCCATGCGTAATAATGAACTTAGGGATGGACACTATAAAGATAACAGCCATGTGTTTTGCATTTTTATTCTGTATTGTCTCTATATCACCACTCTCTATTATCTCTTACTCAGGAAGGCGCACATCAGAACTCACAGAGAAACCCAGAAGACACAGTGAACCACCAGTTTAGGTTAAAACATAAACAGAAAACTGAAAAAATAATAACAAAAAAAATCCCCCTTGAATATTAAGCTTATTCCTTCAGTAAAACATTATACATCCTATTTAGCTGTGATGTAGGATGTACTTAAATTAGACACTAAGCCATGTAGCACCTGGGGGAATTAGACTTGTGTCCATTAGGAGCAGGGAAAGAATTAAGTCATGGCACTTACAATCAATAGGAAAAATAAATCAGGTTTGTGTGCTTTGCTCTGTATAAGGGAGACGCTGATGCACAGTTATACGATCATGTCTCAGCTGCTACAAACCACCCAACACCCATTTGAAAGGGAAACGCAGAGAAAATCTAGTACCCCGTTTAGACTTCTCTCCGCTCCGGAAGAGATATTTGAAAGCAGCGAACGCAAGAGCGAAAATGAGAGCAAGACATCGAGGAGATGTTTTATTCTTTTCACAATAGCTTCTTATCACCTCTTCTTGTTACAGCGATTACACTGTCACCAACAAAAACCCGAGAAAAAAAGAGCAGCTTCTCCAAACAGTTTAAAATGTCATTAGTGCACGACGCCTCAACATGTCATTAGAAAAGTAGGTTATCATGTTAAACACAAACTGCTAATCACACCTGCATGATTATTTGAACCTACCACAATGAGAATAAGGCTGTCTGCAGCAGAAGTAGAACAATCATTGACTTCCCACTTAAGAACTTGGAGATTAAAGGTATTACTGTTGCAGCTGAATAATGTATTTAAATAAGGGGATTGACAGGAGTTTGACATCAATTAGTTAAGATCGCAGCATTCAGGTTGGAGCTCTGAGTCATTTTCAAGGAATAAAGTAGCATAAGCTACAGCCACAGCCAACGCCTGAAGTATAACCACTTGAAAATACTCAGTGTTAATGTTTGGACATTTTAAGAAATGATTGAGAATAAAACATGCTTAAGTAATTTTGGAGAGCTTTAATATCTCAACAACCTAGAGTCCCAGCTGTACCTGAATGCAGCATGGATACCTGTTGGGAAAATCTCTGCTCATCACAAAAGATTCCCATGACTTGCATCTCATAAGATGTAGGGAATTTGGGCATCAATTGATTATTCTCTAGTTTCAGAGATGTTTACATTGAGCTTGTTTCAAATGATTAATTTATTCAAATGCAGAGTGAGCTACATATCTTATTGCCATTGAAAAATTTGCACTCTGATTAAAAGTTTTGGCTTGGTCCATCTTTTCTTTACTGTGGCAGCATGAAAAAACATAATGAAGGAAATTGCAAAGTTTAGTGATAGCTGGAAGTCCTCTGTTTTGTTTTGGTGTCACTTTGCAAGTGATTATTACAAATCAATTTTTGAGACACAATGGGCGGTTTTTAAGACAAATCCTTGACGCTGTGATTAGATTTTTTTTTAGCTTGTTTAAACAACCATTTATCTAATGCCTCATCCACTCATAGTTGTAAATCTGGAAAGAAAGAAAAAAAACTATGGATTTTGGCTTTTCAGAGAAACAAAAACACAGTATAATAATACTAAAAACGATTTTTAAAGACTCTGACTGATTTGAGAAAGCTGTATTTGTCTTTGCGTGTTTACATGGAAAAACAGAAATTTAGGGTCAAAAGTAGTACAATTTATACATCTATCCACACAAATGAACCTCAAAGCGCCATCTTTAATTCATAACAGGAAGTTGTGGTTGTTTTGAAGCATTCTGATTGGCTAACATAGGTTTTTAGCTTTATGCTACACTGCCCCCTTTGTGTTTGGCATGATTAAAACAACCCTCGGAATAATTGTGCAGGTTCATGTGGATGAAAACCTTTCTCAAACCAATCCCGTGTGTACGATATTTTTTGTAAACAATGTGGCGGAGACATTTGTTTGTATAAACACACTGCTAAGTGTGTACAAGGCCTGAATCCACAATTAAAATCAGAAAAAAAATATTGGAAAACGCTTTAGATAACTAAAATGTGGCTCCCTCTTCAACATGTCCTCTATGCCCCATTATAGCCAAATTGTGTGTGAAGTGTACACTCTAAGCATTTTATTCCTGCTCTGACACCGCTTCTCCATTTCTTCATTTATAATTCAGACTCTAGAGACATGAAAACCTCTTGTCAGGCTTCACACACTCGGACGCTGAGGGCTTTAAAAGAGCTACTCAAGACCTCAGTGGCCACAATGTCACAGGGACAAAATAGAAAGTGTAGCCTACTTTTCTACAGCCGCAGTGGGACTCTGCAAAGGTGAATACAGCCATGTTATTAAAGAGGGTCCTTATAGCCTAAAGCGGCCTTGGCCACATCTAATTAGAATGTAAATGTAGTGTGGGCTGAGGATGGATCACAGAGGATAGACATTGGCATTTAGATTATGCTGAGACTAGATTACTGATGACACTGTGTGTTGGTGAGATAGCCTTTTAGAGAGAGCAGCTTGGCAACTGACTAATTGTGTTTCTCTACTGCAATGTAAGCCGCTGCTGTTCCATTGCTGGTAATTAACTGAAGGAAGAAAAGTAGACTGTTGCACACACGCCATGCAGACAATCTGCGACTACGCCAGGACTAAAACGAATACGGGCAAAAGCAGGAACGAGCAAATGTACACACTCAGGCAATCTTTCACCTTTTCCACGAGATTGAAAAGAAGGATACATTTCTATGGAGTGAGTTTAGGCTTGAAGGGGCTCAGAAGAAATCCTTTCACCTCTCAATGATTCCCCATTGAGGGCATATGCCATGAACAGAGCAGCTAAGACCAAACAGAAAAACCAAAGACAGCAGAAAGAGAAGGGAGAGGTGGGGAGGGAGTACATCGAGAGGGAGAGAGCAGAATGGAATAAATTGAAGCTGATCTGGTGCTCTGCATTCTGAGGAGGCTGGATTTGCATATCTGTGCAGCGGTGCAGAGGGAGAAATGTGTCGGTGCTGACAGCAAGCTGAATATCTTAAACCTCCGCTGACACCCCTGCAAGCACTCTCTACTCACACACTCTGATACACGATGGAAGGAGCTCTCTCACAGAAAAAAAAAGAAAACACAGACACACAAACCCACACAATCACAAGCGGACGCATGCATGGATATGCACAATCACACAAAGAGGCACTCACGCTAGATTTAAGGTCAGGAGATGGGAAGCTTTGTGCATTGCTTTGTTCCTCTGCAGTGATGTATAGTAGCGCTTGTTGTTCAACAGTCAGCTCCAGCACAAGACTCATCTCTGGGGAAACGATCCAGTGAGGCAGGCCATTCTCTGCTGCCACTCAGACACAGAACTATTTATACCGCCTTAAATGTATTCACTCCATATACACAAATGTTTTTCTTTAAAAAATAAAAAATAAATAAAAAATCCAAACAGTACAAAAGTGCTCACATGTGCAAGATGAGATTCTCAAAGTATAATCCTCCTCATAAAAATGCCACAGATCTGCGCTATTGTACTTACACAAAATTTTTTATACGTGGTTTATTTTTTTAACTCAAATTGTTAAACCAATTGTTGCTGTAGCAATGTAATTACACACTAATTAGTAAAGAATACATTATATATATATAATTAGTGTGATTTTGATATGTACAGTTAAGCTAAAATTTAGAGTAATACACCAATTGACTTTTTGGCAAGCTTGCTTATTGAGCAGAAAATCTTTACAGAGCAACACTGGGAGAACAGAACAATAATATTAGCCCTAATTACTCAGGCTATCTGCTTGAGTAGCCAAGCCTAGAGCCCACTGATGAACAAATTTGCTGCTCTTAGTTTGCTAACTGTACATCACTACCATAATAAATTAATGGGTAATGCTCATTGAGTTTCCACACCATAACTATTTGTGTTTTCCACGTAGGGAAATGTTTTTAAAACCTTCATACACCTTGATACCAGCAACTGGGAACTAACAACCAAAAACCCCACGTCCACAAGTTGCATTTTTCGGCTTAATGAAAGTGTTGCATTTTTAGCATGTGAATTATTACCTCAATTACCTTATTGAAAATTGCTTTCATTACCTTCTCTATTATTAATGTAATAATCATAAATTGGGCTGGTTGAGCTAAAGTCTTGTGCTCAGGACTACATGCGATTCGTTTTGGATTTCACACAACCCTCCAAAGTACTTCTAGTGCTCAGTGTTGGTGGGGGTGACTGCTGCAGCTTGCCTGCTTTAGGAAGCAGTCAGGATCAAAGAGGAATAGTTCTGAGCAACAGCTCTGGGTAAAATATTCAGTCTTGGAACTGCCAAGGTTATCTTCCCAATTTTGAAAGAACCACATTGTCTCATTCGCACCGCGGGTCTTCATGCAAGCTAAACTAACAGGCCTCCAGTGCCAGCTTTATATTTTATATGCAGACATAAAACTTGTGTTCAGCCGCACGACTCAATTTTGGCAAAAAGCAAAGAAGTGTATTCCCATCAAATGCAATGTGTACAGCGGTATAAAAGCCTTGTTCATGAATTTTTAATGCACTCTCTGAATGGTCAACAGCAGCAACCGGAAAACAACAGCAAGTTGAGAAGCAAATAAACAAGGTCTTGTCGTTTCTAAATAATTTAAAGCAAGAAACTGTTCATTGTTATTCTAGACAAAGGAAAAAAATGTAGGTTAAAGGATGTTTAAATGAATAAAGATGGAAAGCTAAACTTTATTTGATGTGACTTTATTATATTTGACATTGACAGAAAATTCACTAAAACTAGGACATGTACTGTTGATATCTAATAACGTGGTTTTGAGACGTCGAGTACAACCAGATATCCCTACATGCGTCCCGGTGGCAATTGTGTCCTCTGTAAAAAAAAAAAAACAACAACAAAAAACAAACAAAGATGAACACATGTTCGAGTTAACAGAGGAACCATGCAAGGTTTTTTTTTGTTGAAAAGCTGAGATCATATTTGTTGGAGGCAGATGGTTGAGCTCCTATGTTATGGAGGCTTCTTATGCAAATGGTGCCTGCATTGTATGAAGCAAGGAACATTTTCATGTGTTTTGATGCCAAACTGCTTGTGCATTTTCAGTTTTTCAGCTTCAACCACTTAACTCTGGAACATTTTGTACCTTTCACATCATTCTTTATGTGAAGTGAATCAAAAAATGCCAAATTATTTAGAAAACAGTACAACGCACGTCTGATAAAAATCAACCTGTACCTCATGCACACTGGCAGGTTGTTTAGAGGTTTGCATTACGCTTCCACAATCATTTGTGTGCAAGATGCCTATCAAGCTTAACATCCTGCTGTATCTGTTTAAAATTGTTATTTTGAAACAAGGTAGGTGGTAGTCCTTGAATTGTTGTCTGATGGCCAAAAGGACTCTGCTACATTAGCACTAAAGAAACTCCCATTGCAAACCAGTAGGGGTGGTTGATATGTGAACTTGAAGTTTTACCGCAATATTTTTGTAGTTCAAAATATAGGGATATTTGTACCTCAAATATCGGTACAAATACAAATATCGGTGAAAATGATAGAAGAGAGGATAAGAACTATTTGCTACAAGTTTTTCAGGTAGCTCTATGACTGTGTTCCAAAACCACAAGTACTGCTCTTGAAAAGCATCGCCATTTGTAATGCAATGTGTTTCTTTAGGGACAATAGTTACATAAAGGAGTGTGATTGGTATCACTAAACTGCACACAATAAATGTATTTTCAAATTTATTAGTATTTATGCAATGAATTGGAGAGAAATAGTAAAACTGTCAGTTCTGACATTAAGAACAGTTGAGGGGGGTGGGGGGCTCATCATTAATTTGAATTTATTATGACAGCAATAAATCAAAATTCTTATCAAGAAAAGAAATTTAGCACAAAAAAACGAGAAAGAATAGAATAAATGTCCACTTTTACGTTTAAGTAATTTATCTTGAAGCGTTTTGAGAAAGAAAAGATAAAAAAGGAACTGGGACAGAGTGACAGACAATATATAAATGATTTAGAACCACAGGGAGAATACCTGGATGCAACATTTATACAAATACTGCTCAAATATCATAGCAAAGAGCCAATGAAATTCCTTCGTCTACTGCAACGCTTTGAAGATGCTCAGAAAACCTCCAGACGTTGGATAAACAAAACTGAAAAATGAAACAGATGGTAAGATCTACTTTCTGATTGAGTCAGTCAATAATTATTTAACAACTTAGGGGTACTCACAGAGCATATGAAGCTGACTCCCAAATGGTTAGGTTGGACCTCAAATGCAGAAAAAGGAAAACAAAAGTTGGGCAAAAGTAACATAACTTATCCGGTAGGATTCCACAGCTTTATTCCCAATGTACATGGACTATTCAAACCATGAGTGCATCAAAAGCAATACATACCTACAAGATGTACATGACTTGAAGCTACACAAAATAAAAGTTTCATTAGCTAACACCCAAGATAGGAAACAGTGTGACAGAGGCTGTGTTACTTAAAGTTGTCTCCACTGTGTTTTATGGCAACTATCTAAAGCTAGCTGGAGATATTTGCAGCACTCTCCACATTTTCAACTAGTCAGGATCATCAGAAGGGGAAACAAGACAAGTTCAATTGACATTCAAGTCCAAGGGCATTACACTTGGGCAGACTATGTTAATGTTGTTTTTAATAAAAGTCTAGAGGATATTTAATTTGGTAACTTGTACTCCTGCACTCACACCAACAACAATCTGGGGAACGCGTTTTATTTGGCTCCATAATTTCTGTTTATCCTGCTCATGAATTTATCCATATGGGGTTGTACAGCTCAGCTGGGAGGAGAGAGCATAAACACTGCAACGGCCACCGTTTCTACTCCCACTGCACATAATTCTCACAACTAAGAGCCTGTAACAACTCGTGTGTGTGCAGTACTGTGTGGGTGAGAAAAGGAGGGGTGGAGAGGGATTCTGGCAAAAATAATGACAGTTGGGACTTTAAAAGGTGACCATCCTTGTTAATCATAATGTTCTACAGATGCCCAACTAGCAAGTTTGTGCTCATTTGAAGGTTCTTGCTCGGACGTCTGCGCACTCTCGGCGGACGTTACGAACAGCAAATATCAGAAAGTCCCCCGTGTCTGGTTAAGTAGATCATTTAACTCAAGTGGGTGTTAGCTCAAGGTTATGTTTTTTTTTTTTTTAATTCTACATGCTGGAAGGCTCCTGCTGGCTCTGCAAAACGTCAGGAAGCATCCTCTTTACATATGAGTGAGAAATTGTGGGAGCCAAATAAGACGCAATGAGAAATAGCGTGCGAGTCACTCTGTACATACGGGCGAGTGCAATGGAGGAGGGGGAGGTGCTGAGCGAAGGCAAAAGAAAGCAGTAACACGGTGGATGAGCTCCTTGGCATGCTAGTGGTACGATGACATTGATCCAAGCAGACCTCCCTCCATCGGTCTCCCTGACAGAGGCAACTGGATTGTTCATAAAAATGGAAATTGAGCCGTGTTATTCTCACGCGCTCCAGCTGACACTTGGTCCAAAAAAAATAAAAATGTACTCACACGTGAGATGTGCAAGACTTACCCGGAGAAGTTAGCTCATGGCTACTAAGGCAGCGTCATTACTTCACTGTGTTATCTGAACATTACTTTCCATATACAAACACTTCCTCCCACAGTGTGTTGCTCTGTTAGTCAGGCAAAGAAACACTTCCAGCAGATGCAGAGCAAATAAACAGACACAGCTGTGGGAAGAGCCAGAGACAGACTGAAGGAAGCAAAGCCCTTTCCTGATTAACAGTTTGCTGTCATGTGTATTGTGATAACACTCGGAGAGTCTAACGTTTCAATCCGGTATGGGTGGCTATGGCTGTGGGTGGGGTTGATAATTGCAGCAAATATGCCACAACATGCAATTACCCCCTCCTTTTATGCATCGTTTGTTAGCCTAGCAGTGTTCTGTGTCACATGATAATTACCAGCAACCACTGCAGGCATGTGACAAATGCTCAGTGAGCAGCAAGCGCTCCCAAACCATCCATTCCAAAACGAAACCGTGGCAGGCGCATCCGCATGTGGACTTTCAAATTTGTCAGAAAGCTACGGCAAACCAAGCGTCCATGAATGCATTCCTAATCCCATTTTAGTTTCATCAATGTGGACAAACGCAGGGATCATCATCTCTAAAAATAGACAGATACTTAATCAATTTAGCTCCCCTGCTGTTTGTCTTCTTCAGCAATAAAGCAGGCTTAGCGGTGTGGCAGCAGATGCTATTGATTTTCCTGAAGAGAGTGGGGGCTTATGATAGAAATTTTCTAAATGACTTGATGCTTTTACAGGGAAGGAGCGTTAATGGGCGCTTCAGCCTGATGAATTATATGGCTCGTGTGGACACGGTGTAACCTTCAGAGAGGAGGAGGCAGCGAGACGGGACCTGAGGCAGCGATGGCGGTCCAGCTTTACAATATATGCTGGTTGTAGTTATGGTTCAACTCAGCATGACAGGGCCACTGATATCTGCTTAAAAGGTGTTAATGCATCCATTTAGCATAAAGAAAACACAATCCAAGACATGTCAAGGTTCAGCAGAGCTTTAAGCGATTAACTGAAGGATAAAATAAAAACAAGAGACTTACTTTTAAAAGAATATAAAACAAACTCATCACTGGTGTGTAGTTATATAGCACAAGAGAAGCAGAATAATATGATCTGATGGTAAGATTGAAACAGAAACAGATTTAGGCGTCATCAACTGTATCTTAGACAGCACACAAGGACAAAGGTTTGAGTTTCTTTGCGATTCTGCGTCCATAATACTGACCTTATTTTGCTACCCATAAACCTATAAGACATTAGGATTCTGGCATAAATCAACTTTTAGGTGAAAAACTTGAAGTTGTAATATTAACATTTTATCTTTGGTGATTAACACCAATTCCTTCTGGTTGGCAGCCCTCCTTGCCATCATCCTAAACTTTAGCTTTCTCCACAGATTCTCCTCCACATTCTGGCTGTTCTGCTCCAAAATGGGAAAACTCTTCCAATCAGATAAAACATGTTGGTAAATGTAAAGGTTTACTTTGAATCTAAATCTGCTGGTATGAATAATTTTGGGCTTTTCTTTACTACTGCAGCATTCAGTATTTGCCATCTATTTGTAATCTACACTGCATATTACTACAATACCATATATATATAGACTCTCTCTCTCTCTCTCTCTCTCTCTCTCTCTCTCTCTCTCTCTCTCTCTCTCTCTCTCTCTCTCTCTCTCTCTCTC
>CAEFZY010078943.1:0-11162 GCA_903066815.1 Brachyrhaphis roseni
TATTATTCATCATTAAATCCTCATCATTCACCTTACCTGGGTCTCCAGCGTCTGCCTCACCACCTCACCACACCACACTTCCTGACAGGCCTGTCAGGAGGTGAGGTGGTCTGCCTCACCACCTCACCACACCACACTTCCTGACAGGCCTGTCAGGAACTCGAACTAAATACACGGAAAACTCGAAAATAACAGAAAAACACAGAAACATAAAAAATAACCACACAGAGAACACGGAACATGACATGGAGTCTATTAACATCCGACATCTTGACTTTGTTGTTTGCTAATCTGCCTTGTGAACCTTCTCAAAGTGTCTTTTCCTCTTGCGCACTGATTGGTTTGTTGTAGGGCTGAAACGATTCCTCCAATCATTCGAGTACCTCGATTATTAAAATTCCTCGAGGAAAATGTACCTGCCTCGAAGCTTCGTTAATTTATGTTTTATTATTTAGCACACGTGTTCCGGCCAGAACATTATTTAAAAAGTAACTTTTAGGGATGCTCAAATATAAAAAATTGGACTGATATTGATATCTGACAGCAACACCGGTGTTATGCCAGATTTACCAATATGTAATTTTATTTAAAAAATGTTTCCGATTACTCGATTAATCGTAAGAATAATCAATAGATTACTCGATTACTAAAATATTTGTTTACAACAGCCCTACACTGTTGCATTCTGGGACTCACCAGGACAATGGGAAATAAAACCCGGCGTTTTGACCAAAACAGGCTGGTACTCAGAACATCCGCCTTGACATAAACTTCGGTGCCATGTGAACTAAAGTAATCGTGCTGCCACTGCCACCTTCACTTGTTCTTGGTGGTGTTTTGTGCCAACTTTATCTTTTGGAATTATCACCCAAATGTTCAGTTATAGATCATGAAAACATTCTCCAGTAAGATTTGGTGTGAATTTCGTCTTTGAGCTCCACTGGACTACAGCGTCTTCAGTGTTGCCACTTTCCACCTCTTCTTTTTCTTATTTTCATCAATCTTTGGAGAAATGTACTGATTTAGTAATTTTATGTGGAAATCTTTTAAAATGATTCATCATCACCTTTTCTTCCTTTTACAAAACACAGGCATTTAGTAAGTCTGTGTAGTAAACATACAGAGGGTCTGTCCATCTTTTTTTTTTTTCTTCTTTTTTTTACAAAGAAATCAAACCACATTAAACCACAGGACTATTGAGAAAACATGTTGCCGTCAATATTTAGATTATCAGTAAAATTACACCTAATCAGGAAAATAATTAGTTTTAAACCAAGTTCTTTTAGATGTGCAGCTGTTTTGTGTTGTCCACACAACATATAATGTGAACCTTATAGTATAAGTATCGCTGTTCACCCTGCTCTTGCTGAAAGTGAAACTGTATAAATAAAACATGAGAAATAAAGTCAGATAAGTGAAGTAAGAGAAGCGAATTCATTCACTGAATTGAATCACAAAACTCATCGTAATGTCAATATCAACATGGCTGATATCACAGACCTGCTTTAACGCAGTATTGGATTGGTGTGTTTTCTTTAATCCCATATCCTCACTTTGCCTGCTCATACTTTTGGCCAGTGGAATGGACTTTCAGTTCTCAAACCACGCAAAAAAATACTCCTAAATGCGCACGTGGGTCAGTGTAACCCCGCAGGACTGCGGACAGGGGAAAAAAGCTTGAGGGGTCCAATGGACCCCGTCTTTTAACCTTTGTAGGATCTTAACATTCTATTTACTCCCCTCATCCTATGGGTCAAAAATAACCCACCCGAACAAAAGCCCCAAAATAAAACTGCTTGTTTGAATTTTAAATCCAAAATCTATTTTGCATGATGAAACAATCTGTTATTTATCCATTCAGCTTAATTTAATTCATTTTTTATCATGTATTTTTTTTTTGTTACACAATACTCTTTTCTTTTCACCACACAGCAAATATAAATGTGAAGTTACTACTTCTGAATTAACTATACTAAAAAGTGAAAAGGTCAACAATTTGTAACTTTTTTTGTCAGCAGTTCAATCTTTTACATTTTTTAGGAAGTGAATTATTAAAATACTTCTCTCATAGCACAACATGTGCTTGATTTGGTGAACAATTTTATTGAACACTTCATAAGAACGGCATAAGATGTTAAACATCTTATGTTCAACATAGTTGTTGAACCTATACAAGCATTTTATTGCTTTTATGTTGCATAAAATGTTGAAGATGTCCAACTTCAGAACACATTGTCTCTAATTTGGAAATTGTTTTCCACCAGTGCTGTTGGTTTGATGTTCCATTACCCTTATTGGTTTCGCTGCTGGTGTAACTTGGAAGTCGGTGCTCTCACTGAGCTTCACAATGGTACACAAACGTCTCCTGTAAATGTCCCAGTTAAAGGTGCTGGCCGCTGTTTGAGTAATGAGATCTACCAGGAGCTCTTCTGCCGTGACGTATACCGATAGATGCAGATGACGAACTGCTTAGGGGAAAAGCAGTTCGTCCGGATGGAAGAAAAGAATGAGGAAAATGCTTGAGCGGGTCATGCAATGTGGAAAGGATGAGAATGAAACGCACAGATGATGTCAGATGAGAGCGTAGACAAAGATTATCCAGCTACTGAGTGCTGACAAATGGTTTGGTAATGATGCAGCATTATGGGTGTGCCACAGCAACGCTAATGAAGACCAATCTCTCTCCAGTTTCCGTCCCCGCAACGAGGGTAGAACACACTGCTCACATATATTGGCTCTGCAAATTGACCTATTTAAAACACCGTGTCTCTGTATCACCCAAGTAATGGCATTCACTCAAGCAGACGGAGCCATTTACAGCAAGTACCAGGGGGAGTGTGGGTGTGTGGGGGTGGGTGTGTGTGTGTGTGTGTGTGAGCAGAATGGTGCATAAAAATTAAAGAAGCCAGGCCAAATGAAATGTGTAATCTGCTTCATTTCACCTCCACGGGAGGATCTGGGAACGTCTTCGAGCCGAAAGCCGTAAAAGTCCAGAGCTGGAAACAATAAAAAAGAAAAAGGTTGATGTGGAACATCAACCCAGTGAAACATAAGCAGCTGGTCGGAGGATGTGCAGATTATCTCGGTTGCTGGATTTCATTCATCACAAACGGAAGAGATGATTCAAAGTCATCATAATGACGTATTCTGATGAGTATTGCAGCTTGGATTTAGAAACTTCAATAAAACCTGGTGAACTGGTGAAATTACAGCCCAAAAGCAGCAGTGGAGCTGGATATGGAAAGGCCAAACTGGGTTTTGTACAATGTTCATTTCACACCAGAATAAACATTTTGGAGGCAATAATGCAAAACCACCCTGAAGACATGACAGTTACGGAAGATTAGATTCTTTTGCCAGTAGGACGAAAGGATTTAGGTGTGAGGATAGAGGTTAATGCACTGATTGAACAAGCAGTTAGCTGTTCATTTAACCATTCAAACTGCTGTTAATTCCCTGCTTTTTATTTGGGTTTAATTCATATTTTTGAGTTGAAATGTAATTTTGACATCTAACAGACATTTAGAGCACTTCACAGGACTTTTTAAAGCAAGTATTGTTAAGTTTTCTAAGAAAGTCATGTGGAGTTATTATTGGTAATATTTCCCATTCCGGCTTTTATCAGCATGACATTGTTGGAAAAGCAAATCAGCGATGGAAGCAGTGATGGAAGCTAGCCAGATGTTGTGTTTGGCTCAAACACAACCCTGAGTTGTCCATCTGAACAAAACTGCACAAAATTTAAAGATGAACTCTTGTGAAAATAAGAATTGGCAGTATTTTTCCCCCCATACGTTTTCATGTCCCTCGACATAAAAATACTATAATATAATGTCTGATTTCAAGGACAGCACTTCCTCTACAGCTTGAAAACTAGTTTCCAAGCTTCCACCTCACAGAGCTTCCTTGCCCCGTGACTCCCCCACTCAGCTCCTTCAGACTAGCCAGCAGCAATTAGCAAACATCTTGTGGAACTGCACAACAGCTCAGCTCATTATATGAGCTACTTCTCAGTGCAACACTGGCAAAAATGTCAATGTTGGGGTGACTTCCTGCAGGCGAAGTTTCAGAAAGAGAAGGAGTTTCTCAAGCAGAGGCCCAAGTTCAAGATATTAAAATTACAAGGTCAAATTTCTTTAAGACATATACATAATTTTTGTAACAACTAAAGCTAACACAGTTATTTGATTGTGCTATGAAGTGATTCGACTCTACTGGACAACATAATACTGCCCCTTTAAGAGGAAAAGCTTAAAAAATATATTTCTTCAGGAGACCAGATATAAAAAAATGAGCCAAATTATAAGAGTCATGTCCAAATTTTAATTGAACAAACGCAACAGTTACTTCAGCAGTGCCAACAGGGTACCAGAAGGATTAAAGCATCACCTCTGTCCCCTCAACTCTAGACAGATACTCCATATAACTGTAGATTCCCCAGCTTCAGTGAGTTAATATTTAAAAAATATCTATAGAGAATATGCAGTTTTCTTTTCTCTGAAACAAGGGGAACACGAGGGGATTCATATTTTAATTAGCAAACTGGTTTCAGTTGCAGCGCCTCCTTTAGAGACGGTTTTTATCCACCGCTAAGAGTGCAGTTAATTAGGCCGGACTGGAGAGGGTGTTGCTTTCTTTAATTACATGTGTGCTGAATGAAAGCTCGCTCCCTAATTGGACTGAAACAGGATTCCTTATATAGACACACAGTTTCATATCAGTTTGTTTGATGAAGGAGTATCTTTTTTCAGCCATTAATTGTTGTTTCTGCCAGGTTTTTATGTTCGTTTAAAAAAAATAAAAATCAGTGGTTGGGATTGACATTTAGAAAATGAAAAGATAACAAGATAACATATGCTACTTGTATCTGTGTTTTTCTCTGCTCTAAATATAAACCTCTTGTTCAGAGACAGAAAGAGGTCACAGGAAGCTGAAGAAGCAACAGATTGGATCGCTCTTTGCCAGCCAGAGGAGAGAATGTCAACAACTGAGGACTGAGTGTGTGACCAACTAAACCTCTGTGTGGACAACACCATCCCCACCAGAACCGTGAGATATTTCCCTAATAAATAAACCCTGGATCACTGTTCAACAAGAAAAAAGAAAAGCCTTTGAGGAACAAGAGAGGGTGTTTTTTGAGGATTTGGGAGGAAGCTGGAGAATAAACTGCAGAGGAACAATATCAGAGATGAAGAAGATCACAGACTACAGGCAATCTTTCCAACCCACAGCCATCACCATCTACTGTAACTGAATCATTTTTAATTAATAAGAGTTACCACAGTGTCTAATTTCCCTTTTGGATCAATAAGGTATTTTTGAATTTGAGTTTATGTACTAGAATACTTAACCTCTTAACTAAAGAATCTGTGATGATGCAGTTCCTGATTAATTACAGTCAGAATAGAGACATTAACACATAAACATAAACTTCTCTTTATGGTTGATCTGTTTTTGCAAACAGAATCATACAGGCCAAAAGATATAGATAAAAAAAAATACACACGAGAGTTGTAACAGTGACTCCAAAGGCGGCATCAAAACAATGCAGAAACAAGCTTCTAAAACATAAAATTAATACGTATATATATATAAAAAAAACATCCTGCAAAACAGTTTGTATAAGCTGGTGGAGTTTAAGAGAAAATAAAGGAAATAAAGGCCCAACATAACATACTGGATGTCTTCAGAAATAAGAATAAACATCCACAGCATAAAAGACATTAAAAAGCGCTCCCTGAGGGAAAATGTAAGAGATGGAGCTCATCAAACATTTCCTCTGCATTCTTTCAAGTGCATCGTGCTTCAGGCCTTTTTGGGACAGTACTTCCTCTCAAACTGAGCTACATTAAATTTCCGGAGGCAGCCTTTGTAGTTCATGTAGCGGATCTTCCCGAAGACCGGCCTCTCCGCCCAGCCCTGGTCGTGGATGCCGCAGATGGACCACATGCAGCCTGCGGGACGAGACATCCGGCGGAGGAAGAGAGACAGTGAGAAAATGAGAAACCAGAGGACTCAACCTGTAACAGCGGTCCTGCTTTTTCTCACCCACGAAGCCGTTGGGGTCCTGACCGTCCAGCTCGTAGCGGTCGTTCAGGTACAGAGCGATGGAGAGCGCCTCCTCTGGCGAGCGGGTCCACTCCAGGATTTTCTTGGCCCAGTACATCCTCAGGAAGCCGTGCATCTTCCCCTCCGCTACCATCTGGTACTGATGGGGAAACAATGAGTGTCAAAGTAATTAAATATCAAATAAATGATAAAAAGAAAATGCTCAAAATTACATATTCCCCTTCACAATTATTCTTTTATCTACTTCTTCTATGCTGTTTTGTAAACTTTTAGTTGAATAAATTTCAACATCTGTGTTGCAGTTTTATTTATTGACTGTTAAAAATTCTCCAAGTAGACGTTTTTATTCATGCTCTTATTTTGAAGTGTTTACGTAGCAGTTCCATTTCCTCTCCTCATCTTCTTTCTCTTTATTTCAAAGAAACATACAGACCAAAATAAAACACAGACTGGAGAACAAGATAAACATTAAATACAATGTTTATCTTGTATTTAATGTTTAATGTTAATTACTGTACATATTCTATGTACAATAAGTTTGACATAATGTACATAAAATATGTACATTATGTACAAATTGGCATTATCTTCTGCTAAATACCGTGTTGTTGTTGGGTTTTGCTTTAGTGGAACTAATGTTTGTGATTAACGCTTTATGATTAGTACAACAAATTACAAAAATTATTCTGGATGCCTCTTAGATATTTAATGTGGATTTTATCATACCTGAGCTCCGTTCCACAACTTGTCGTGTGTTTGTGCTTTCTCCAGCTGCTCCCGGGTGTAAATGTGCTCCCTCTTGTCTTTGGCATGGTCCTTCAGGGTCTTCTGGGCCCACTCATAAGCACCTAGAAGCCACGGCCACAATCCAAGATCATAACAGAAAACTTGAGTTCATTTTTACTGAATTCATTCGGATAAATGTCTGCCGCATCACTTCTAACGAGACCCCCCTCACCTACTGACCTTCCACTTTGTCGTACTTCTCGTTGTAGAAGCAGAAGTTGTCGGTCAGCTCCCGGCGCACCACCAGCTCCTCGATGAAGGCGGCCACAGACTCGCTGGCGTTTTTCCCGCAGCGCCGGACCTGCAGCGCCACACGCTGGGCTGAAAGCTGGCCTGATCAGAGGAGGGACACAGAAACGTATGTAGTCGGAGTCGCATGAAGCGAGGAGGAAGGACATCGGTCTGCACTTAACGGCTCCGGTGAGATCGGAGCCTACCGAAGCGGATCCACGGGGAGAGCTGGCTGAGAGCGGCCATGTTGGGGTCGTTGCGCTGGGTGGCGAACAGCTTCAGGCGGACATCGATGAAGGACTCCAGCATGGCCATGCCGGCTTCTGAGCCGGGCTTGGCCCACTGAGGCTCCCCTACTGTTCTGTCAACATCCAGGGAGGCCAGGGTCTGCTCCCAGTCGACAGGCTGAGGCAGAGCAAAACGGTCAAGTCAAAGCAGCACCGGCAACATGAACGGCCTAGTTAAGGTCACAGCATCTCAGTTGATGTCTGGATTGCTGCCAGGCTGTGGAGCAGAGTTCTGCTGCAGAAGGGCAGATCTAGTCAGTCTAATTCTATGCTTCATGCTCTCAGTGAGGTCATGCTTTATTATTTATTTTATATTATATATAGAATTCCTAATGGCACTTTCTGAGCCATTTGAAAGAAAGTTTGCAGGAGTTAATATTTTTTATACATGTTTAATGAAGATAGTCAACCTATTGTTTTTGTTATTTTCAGATTCTTTGTCATTTATTTTACATTGGATGTTCTACTCCTAATTGAACTGACTGAACAAATTATGGTTGTTTTTACATGTTTGACCAAAGCTTGTGAAGCTGTTGGTGTGTTTAATTGTGCAGATATCGAATTAATTTGTAATTCAGTATATTTATGTCTTTTGGTTTAAAAATAAGAAGCCGATACTGAACCTCAGATATTGGAAGTGAAAAATATATCTGCTGGTATTTCCACAGCGTTTCCATACTCTTGAGCAGTATTTTGCTATTTTATATGCACAAATATTCAAATATCGTACATTTTTTTTATTTTATAGAAATGTAAAATATATTTATATATCTGTGAACTTACTTTGGCTTTTCTCGTGGCAGTGTGTTGGTGTTTCTCTACAGGAGGAAAATCAGTGAGGAACTCAGGCAGCAGGTTGGTGATTTTTCCTCTGATTGTTCTGGCAGAATACTCCAGCTTGGGTGAAGCTACCCAGCAGGGAACAATATTATGGGCATCAACCTGTCAATAAAGGGCAGAAGTAGCAGGAGACGGTGGAAACAATACAAATGTAGCTAATTTTATACCGTAGTTCAACACAAAGTAAAGAATAATTGCGAAGTGGTATGAAAGGAATACATTTTTGTTTCCAATGAAAACATAAAATCGATTTACCACTTTCCTTCCACTGTACAGTTTTATACTTTGTGTTGCTCTTTCTTATTAAAATCACAGTAAAAGCATTAAAGTTTGTAGCTTCGATGCATCAAAGTTGTGTGAGTTGCTGCGAGTGATTTTCTGTGTGCTCAGCTCTTCCAACCTGTATGAGGGGGATGTCCTTGGAAAGCTTCTTTTTGACGTCGCTCAGCCACCGCTGAGGCTCTCTGAGGGGGGAGAAGTCGGTCACCACGGCGCCCAAGCCGCGATCAGACACGAAGCCGGGCAGCACCTCTCCCGGAGCCCCGCGCAGCAGGTGGAACTGGACGTTCAGCCGCTTGCAGTCCTGTTGGACGCAGACAGGAGAGCAAGGCTGAAACTCACAGTTCCTCAACAAACCTGCCATATGCAGCTTTTAATTAAAACGCCAGACGACTGACTCTTCCAAAGGTGTGCTCTCTGGCAACAGGTTTAACTTGGTTACAGAAACTCTGCTGTGGTTAGTAGGACTGAGGAAGTGTGAATGCAGCCGTCAGATCACAGTCGAAACATTTTCAATGGGATTAAAGTCGGGCTCATTAATGTGAACCTGTTTTAGAGTGGGGTGGAAAAGTGCTTGCCTCTTCCTGGTTTTCTGTTTTTTCGCATGCTTTTCCACACTTTAGTGTTTTAGAATATCACTGAAATTTAAATATACTGCATATTTATTTATATCAACAGAATAAGCAATAGTAGAGTAAAGGACATATTTACTATGTAAGAAAGTAAAACTGTACTGTAATTAATATTATACATTAGCACCTATAGTATGTGTTATCCCAACTACTATTTTTGCCAAACAGGGAAGTGATATTATGAAATGATATACTTTTATAAACTTAATTTATAGGTTTTGAATGCAGCCAAGTTAAAATTCTGCCATACTGTAATTGATTTTTTTTTTTGATCTCATCTTAAAAATATGCAGTGCATTCCAAATTTCTCATCCTGGGCCGATTTAGTGAAAATGAAAATAAATTCGCCCGGCTAAGATATTTGGTTAATTTGAACCATTGTTTCTTGTCTTAAGCATCTTGGTGCAAACCAAATGTTTCACTCGTTTTATAGATTTTGTGAAAACACGCAATCAAAGCGTTACCTTTGCGACTTCTTGCAGTCCCTTCAGCAGAAAGGCGTAATGTCTCAGTGTGGACAGCTCCGATTTCGGGACCACCAGACAGAAACACACATGCAGGGGGAGCTCTTCCTTTGCAGCCAGCTGCTGCGCGCGGATCAAGGCCCAGTTATCTTCATTAGGGTTAAACAGGAGAAGTGAAAACATACAGTAGAATACACGCCCTCACGAGTCTGACAGATTGTCGTGTGGCATGTTGTCACCTTGCAACCTCTGGTCTCTCTGCATCCAGTACAGCACCCCCTCAGAGCCCTGCTTGATCTTCTCCGTGTCGGTGAGAAACCGCTGGCGCTTCTCGTTGAACTTCGCGTCCTTCTTGTCCTCCCTCTGCCGCTCCACCAGGCTCGGCAGCCAGCCCGCGGCTTTCCCCGCCTGCTCCAACTTCGGCTGCTTGTTGCCGGGCTCCTCGCCTCCAGCAGCAGTCGGCGCCTTGCGTTTTTTTCTCTCCGACATGGTGGCTCCGCCGAATGACGTGAAGAAGAGTTTCGGTCTGGGGAGTCGCGCGAGCCTCGGGGCTGTTATCGGTGCGGTGAGAAAACGAGATCTGAAGAAGGAAAAGCAGAGAGAAAACCTGAAGCGCGAGCGAGCAAACACAAAAGAGTTAGCACAAAAAGCGAAAACATTAATTGTTAAAAACATGCACAAGCTGTTAATGTGTCTATCAGTGAACCAAACTTTCATTCAAACAGCCCAGCATCAAAAAAATTACAAACCTTTTCCAAACACGGAGCAGCATACGCGGCGGAAGCCGTCAGGACCGGGGCCTGTTTAGGTGCAGTCAGTCGTGAAAGTTCATTTTAATGGAAGAAAGACAAGGAAGCGAACAGAAAACAGCCGCTCACGTAACCGTCTCCGCTTTACACAACCACTTACATGAACACTCTGGTGGCAGCTTTCGTAACACTGTTTTCATTGAATTTGACTACACGTCCCGTCATGCCTCTCTGAGAAGTCTCCAGCGGTCATGATGTATGGCAAGCTCATTGTCTAATTACTCGGTGTCCTGGGCATCAGTAGGATATGGCAAGATAGCTGTAAAAATACTTACAATTTTTTTCGTGTAATTCGTAGACATTTGACCCACAGACAGAAGAATTGAATGTTTAATTAAACAGAGCGCTCTTATTTAGATTAATATTTTGACCACACGTGACTAAATCAAACTTTCTATAGGAATGCTGAGTCACGACTTGTGATTCAGTTAAAAATGTAAGATGTTATGAAGCATTGTCCAGAGTACTCCTCTGAAAGACTTATATTAGAAAAAATGGTGCAAGAAGTTAGAAAAGGGTTACATTTATTTATCGTTATGAATATAGAAAACACAAAGCAAAGTTATTTAATTTCTAGGCAGAACAGGACTGTTCGCTAAAATTCAAATTTAAATCCCCATCATATCCACTCCGTAGCGGTAGGTGGCAGTACACACATGAAAATCCACAAATAAACCACAAAGAAGAGAGATAGATAGATAGATAGATAGATAGATAGATAGATAGATAGATAGATAGATAGATAGATAGATAGATAGATAGATA
>CAEFZY010078945.1:0-86158 GCA_903066815.1 Brachyrhaphis roseni
ATCTATCTATCTATCTATCTATCTATCTATCTATCTATCTATCTATCTATCTATCTATCTATCTATCTATCTATCTAATAGCAGGCCTTCCAACCTTAAGACCTAAAGACATGAAGATCGTCACAAAAGATAAACTGTCAAAAAATGCAAATAAAGAGCGGCAAAAATCTTATAAGAATTTATAAGAATTGTTTTATACCTGCAATGCCAATAAATGCATTTCTATCAATTAAAAATATTAAAAACCTTAAAAATATAAAATAAATTAGAATTGATACTCGTTGTGCATGGTCTTATCTTTTGCGAAGATGCGTGTCATTTGCTATCAGAAAAGATGTTATTGGTTGACTGAAAACAACTCCTAATGTACATCTACCATATGCCCACTTTTGCTGTGAGCCAGGATAATTTCCCTAAATACAGTAATGTTTACCAGTGACAATAAAAAAATATGTATTTCCAGATGTTGCTACAAAGGTGTTTTTTTTTCTCTTTTTTACTTTATTTTAGGCAGTGTTAATGCTCACTCAATGGCCCTTCATTGTGACACTGGTCTGGAGTGGTCGAAGTTTGTCAAAGCAGCAACAGATGCTGTGATGTCACCAAATGAAGATGTCCTTCTGAAGTAAGTGTCAAAAACTGTTTGTCTTCATTATATGAGGTAATTATGTGAGAACTTTGTCTCCCTGTGGACTTGATTTACCTTCAAAAGCTTTTAAGCATTGATTATCTGTGGCCTTTTCAAACACTGCTATTCAGAGGAATGGTCTTTTGTTAAATGCTACGTCTATGTTTGTTGTCAGTCTTATTGGTTGGAAAATATGATGTCACATAAAATAACAGATATTAGACAGTATCAGGACGAGATACATGGACAAACTACTTATTTCCGTTGGACAAAAAACAAAAGCAAAACATAAACACATACAGGCACAGTTCTAAGGTACAGACCTCTGCCAAGGTTAATAACCAAGATATTAAAGATTTATTTTGTTCTTTTGCTCATTTTTTAATTTCTCTTTCACTGAGCTCCAAAATTTCCTTAAATTTTGGAATTTCCAAAACTTTGGAAATTGCAAAATCTGAAATCCACTAAATCCACTAAATTTAGGAATTTAGTGAGATAGTTAATTAACACATAAAGAACCACTGAGTTCACAAATTTAAATAGGATAAGATTCTAGTTTTAATTATAGGGAAATTAGAATTTCCCATAGCTGAGTTTTACAAATAGTGTAAAGGATAATACACATTTCTGATGTAAAAATACATTAGAACATATAATAAAAATCATCCCACATCAACAGTGTGGTGAGCAAATGAAGGCCGTTGTTGTGGCAGCTGTTTGAACTCTGTTTGAACTTGTTCTTCTCAGATGTTTTTGCTTTCCACATTAATTTTTATACTGTTTTCTTGCTTTATCATTGTTGTTGTTGTTACATGAACATAGCTAATCGTTATTTTTGTTCTTATTTTCTATCCTACTCTTATAGTGCTTTAAGAGGAACAGTGAGTCTGCTGCAGCATGTGTATGGGGAAGTCTACAAAAATCTGACAGCCACATATTTAAAACATACGATTGAAGAAGGAGATGAACTCTCTGCCTATCTTATTAAGTTAGTTCTGGACCTGGATGGCTTTGTCCAAACAATCATTGCTCTGCCTAACCAAAATATCTCAGACCCTGTCATCATAGGTCCGCTCATCAGTGATTTGTTAGAATCCGCAGGTCTTAAACCACTCCAGCCTCTGCTCTTCAAAAGTGCTCCGGTTAATGCCCCCACAGTGCTTGATGCAGTCTTACAGATAATCAGGCTCAACCCCCAGATATTTACCTCTAGAGAAACTGACTTAGCAATGAAAGGACTGGAGCAGTTAATCATGGAGTTCCTGTCTTTGGAGAGTAACCTGACACTTACTTTCTCTGACATTTTGAGACATAGCCTGCTAACATATTCATCTTCCATCGAACCTGAAGATGCTGCCTTCCTCAAAGAGGCACTCTACGGATTCACCAACCAGTCCTTTGATGAAGTCATCCTTGGTGCCGTGAAGCTTCTGCAAACTCTAGCTGATTCTAAAGATGGCGACCCAACCAACATAATTCTTGGATACCTACACCAGCTTCAAGAGATTGTAACTTCGCTCTTCAGACAGCAAAAAATTGGTTGGTCATTGGTTCTGTCAACCGATGACCAGCTAACTGCTGCTCAAGTCACTGACCTTCAGGCAGCCTTCATGGACCTTCTCAACTTACTCAACCCTGACAACCCGCAGGGTCTCTCTCAGGTTGGACCAGATGTTGCGCAGGACCTTATCATTCAGAGGTTGGTGGCTTTCCTGCCACCCAATGTTCAGGAAAATGCTACTCACTTTCTGCAGAAGTTTAAAGCTCTGCAGAATTTGGTCCCCAAATGTGAAGAAGGCAAGAACTGCTTGGAAGGAATTTCAGAAATCTTTACTTTACTTGATAACATAACAGAATTCATGGTTGCAATGGGTGGAGATCCCACTGTCACAATCACACTGGCCAGCAATGTCCCCTGGAGCCAGGAGCTGGAAGAATTTAGCACAATAGTCTTCTCGCTCATGCTGTCACCAAATGATACAGCCCATGTAGAAACATTCAGACAGACCCTTTATTTCATGAAATTAGTCACAGAGATGCAAAACATCACAATATCTAGTCTCGAGAACATTCTAGAACAGTCAAACCTAACTGGGTTCGATCTTAATGAAATTTCAACACTTGCTGGAGCTTCCAACCTGAATGATCTGGTGGTAAAGATGGTGAACATTTTCAATGCCATTAAGAAAACGTGTTCTGGACAAGAGAGGAACCTGACAATGACATCAGACTGTCTTCTTGGATTGATAAATGACATTAGCAGCTTTCTGGCAAACACACCAGCACTCCAAAACGAAACAACCCTCCTGTTTTTCATCTCAGATGTTGTCACGGAAACTCTTAGAGATTTCAACCAAGTGAACTTCAGCTCCGATCTTGACACTGCTGTTGTGCAAACCTTGGAAACCATCTTGACCAATATCAAGATGATACTTGAACTGAACCAACAGAACAGTTCAGATATCATTATGGAAATCACAATGGTGGAGCAACTGATACAGCTGGTCACTGACATGGAACCATTTAACCGCTTAAATACTACCTCAATGGAGGACCCACTTCGTACACAGAAAGTCTTCCTGGAGCTTGTGGATTGGTATTTGACGAAGCTAGAAACGATCACCAGAAACAGTTCAGTCTCAATGTTCCTACGTGACTTTTTCCATATCACGAGGATTCAAGTGGCAGCCCAGTTGTCTCAGATTGAGTTCACCCTGTATGTCAGTGAGAAGATTGAGTTCCTGATGGACAACTTGCAGTACCCATTGGATGGTGCAGACTTGAGTGTCATTGGACAAACAACGACTGAGATCATTCGCCACCTGTTGAACTACACAAACACCATAATGGAGCTTCAGGATAACATTACAGACGTGAAACAGCTGCAATCTATTCAGCTTCAAATCAGACTCTACCTTAACCTCGTTGAGAGATGGATAAAACAGCCAAACGTCCCATTCCTCCTTTCTAGCATGCTCCAGTGGGGAAACTCTTCAACAACGTTTTCCACTTCTGTTACAGACCTAAATCTTCTGCTACAAACAGTAGCTCCTTTGATAGACAAAGATGTGGCAGCATTCCTCTTGACAATAACCAACATTACAGAGGCTTTCAACAGTGCCATAGGAATGGCAGAGCAACCAGGTGAATTACAGAGCGATGTCTTTATAGCTACGATCCTAACTGGCGTCCAAGGAGCCCTGCAGATCCATGGTCCAGTCATGGGGCCCCCTTCACCTACTGTGCAGCAGGACATCCTGGGAATTGTGGAAGGTTCTCTAACTCTTATTATTAACCAGAACACGAGTTTCGCCTCATCACAGAACATCTCCATACTCATCCTGGAGAGAGCTGAGAAAGTTATCCAACAAACAATACTAAAAGACTTTGCAGAATATCTGCTGCCAATGGTCAAACTGCTCACTACATACTTCGAGAGTGCATCTACATCCAGCGGGCCAGATCAGTGGAATCAAATGTGAGTAATGGTGTTGCTTTTGCTAATTCTCATGGAGTAAAATTATCACAGTTCTTGTTTTCACAGTTGAAAAAATACGAGAAAATTTTGATTAGAAAATAATAGTTGAGCAAAGAAATCTTGACTTTAAAATCAGTTTTTGTTTTATTTACATCTTTGTCTTTTAAAATTGGTGTGTCTTGCTGTCTGAACCAAATATGACCTGTCATGCAATTAATTCAGTAAAGACAGCTATGAACAGAAGCAATATCTGATTTTGTTTTATGTAAGGAGCAAACATTCCCTGCAGAGTCAATTTACCACTTTGCCTATTCAGACTCTCATTCTGTCCTTTTGCACTGACATTTCATCCCAAACTTATTCCATCCTTATTCCATTTGCACCATTTAATTTAAACCATGAGCCATCAGTTTTTGATTTTGTAGATCATTATTTTTCATAAATTATAAAATAAAATAAATGTGAAATGAAAATGTTTAGATATCTTTTCACTTGCATAATATCTGAAAACTTTATTTTGGTTCTGATCCTTGTTTGATCCATTTTGGCCCTTTCATAGAATCTGACAAATAATGATCATTGATCCTACCAAAATATTGGTAACTCTATGCAGACTCCAGCAGGGAGAAATTTGATGGAGTAACATAAATACATTTCCTTTCAAGAGATTATGTGTAGTATAAAGAAAATAACTGTTGGTTATCACAGCAGGTACACAGCATCTCTGACAGATTATTAACAAATGATATTTATTGCAGTAATGATAAGCAAAACGATAAAATGTATTTGTAGAAAGGAAGTATTATGTCAGATTTTTTTCTTGTGGTAAAACGAACCAGATAAAATAGTTGAAAAGAACATTTTAACCTTTTTTAACCTTTTTAAGAGGAATACTAAAATGGAAAGTACTGTTGCTTTTTGCTTTGTTTTCAAGAATTTTTAATGAGATGAAGGCCATCGAGAGCTTCCTGCCTCCAAACTCCACAGCACAATACTACGTCTCTGTCCTCATTAAGATAACAGACTTCATCTTGAACCCTGACCAAGGTAAGTCAGCTTCTTAGTGTACGGTAATTATTGGGGAGACGTCATGTTAAATCCTGATGATTTCTGATATTTGTTTGCATATTGAGCATTACAAATTTAAGTTGACTTTGTCAAAATGTTCCATATCATTTCAGGCAACATGAGTCTCTGGGAGAGTTTTGAGGGAGCGTCAATGAAAACTTTACCAGATGTTATTGGCAAGGTACGATTTATGTGCTCTGATACATGTAGTGTGAGAACCTTTGCAACAAATGTAATAATAAAGTTATGCCTAATTGTGTGTGTTTGTTTCAATAACAGCTGGTCAAATTTGTGGGAATGTTCTTGCAACTTGTAATAGAAGGCCCACCTTCAACGTCTTTGGACAATTTCAGCCTCATTGTTCCTACTTTGGAGCAGGTGATGACTGGGAATGCAGATCAAGACACCTGGGACAAGTAAGTGCAATTATTCAGAGCAATATAAATAGATATAAGAAATAATAACCTGGTGTTCTCAAGTTATTTGAAGCCATACCCTTAAACTGACTGTGTCAGATTATGCATTTTTTTTCTCCCTCAGTTCACAGACAGATGAAGTTGCCTTAATCCAAATTTTATTTTCTTCTGCACCAGCCTTGAACAGATGCTGGAAGGCCTGCTGTCAACTTTCGAAGGAGAAGAAACATGGAGCAACATCTCATCTGTCATGCCTGTTTTTGAAAAACTGACTGAAGCTGTGGTAAAGAACATGCAAGCAGAGAATGGTGAGAGAACCAAGAGACACAACAGACACACAAAAAAAAAGGCAAACTGCTGACTCATCCAGATGAAGCATGTTTAAATAGCTAAAAGGAATAAGACACACATTGTGCAAGTCATCTAAAATTTCAATTGAACTAAGAGTATGCTATCTTGCCTCAAAGCCTTATTTTGCTATTTTAAACATCTACATTATTCACAAAACTAAACAGGCACTTCCCTTTCAGCAACTCTATCTACTCCAGCCAATTTTCCTAAATTATAGTTTGTTAAATTAAGGTTATTGCCGCTAGACAGGCAAACAAGCACATGGTCAAAACATGTCTGCCAAGACAAAATGATTCCAGTGATTGTGTGAGCTTTGACGGACAATTTTGACTGTAATCTTTATTGAATGCTCACTTGGAACACCAGTTTTATTTAACTAATTTGGATTTTATAGTCTCTTTTGCAAATGTCCAACTTTTAGTGCAAATTATATGTTGAAATTTAGCTCAAGTCTCACTAAAGATGTTTGTGGTTCAAATTTAAGTCCACTCCAGAGGTTTTCCAACTGTTCTGTTCTCCCTTGTTTAAAAAATTATTTCAACACTGGTAAAGTAAAAAAAAAGGGGAGAACTTTGATTCACCATTGCTCCATATATTTCTATATCTTTTTGGTATTGTTTTATTTAGTTACAAGTTAACCTCTAGACGCCCACTCCTACTGCAAGAACACAACTCTCATCATATCTGTGGATTTTCATTGATGTTTTGTGAAAGCATATATAAATGAAGGGTTTTGGTAAACTTTTCGGAAGCAATTAAAAGTAAAGACATGAGATAGCTTTTCTACTCAAAGCACCTGAAGGTGGATTTCCATCTCCTTCGTAGAGCTCTCCCTTGGGGTCACCAGTGGTGTTTTGACTTTCAAAACTGCCTCATCCCAGAATATATTCATATAAGAAAATGCACCGAGGGATTTGAAACTTTTCAAACTGTTTTATTATTTGATCTGCATGTCAGCAAAAGTTAGTATCAGAAAGGCTCAGATAAGGCTGTTTTGTTCTGTAACAATGTCCTGTTTTCTGTGAGTCCTGACCTGATCTGATTTTGGCCGCCACCAGTTATGTTTATCCCAAGTAAAATAACAAAAAAACGACAGAAATTATGTGATGTAGATACTTTGATAGAGGTAGTCATATTTAATCTAAGAGAAAATGAAGGAAACGGCAGCACTATCTCAATTATGCATCAGTGTTCCTACACATTATCTGATCTTTATTAATCTCAAACTAAAATGCATAAAGGAACAGTGCCTGTACATTTTTCATTTAGCTTATAGAGGTAATTTGCATTTGTCAGTTTCACTTTGTCTTCTTCTCAGTAATGCTACAAAGCCTTCAGATGCCCCTGGTGGCCCTGATGAGAGACATTGGGCTGGCTGTGAACAGTAGTCATCTCAACATATCTGAGCTCACAGAAGGAATGCAGTTTGCCATTCAAGGAACTCTTCAAGCAGCCCAGCAGGTCAGTCAGCTTTTTTTCCACTAATTATTCTGAATCTTCACAATCATTTGCAGAGTTTCCTTTTGTTATAGTTTTCTACATGTCTGCGTTTGAGGTGGACAACAAAGCTATCGCATCAGCTGTCATGCGTTGTTGCATTTGACAAGAGCCGTTTCTCATCCTTGTCTCACGTTTAATTTTTTTCAATAGCTTCCAGACATCTGATTAATGTATTGAAACTATCTTGATGTTTTGTAACTTAAATTTTCAGGATATAGAATAGCTGATGGTTGCATGCATGCAGGAATTTATTTATAAATTATTCACACTACATATATTTGTGAAAAATCTACTCTCTAGGTAAAAAAGTAAGATTTCAAAAGTGTTCCTGTTGTGTGCACTGGTTTTGTTGTCTATTTTTTTTTTTTTAAAGAAACAAGAACATTCAAAATAATAGTATCATAATAATTTCTCTTTCACATGTGGCTGTGAAAGAGAAGCCTTTTATCTTTACATGTATAGCTTCACAAAAAAAATATAGCTTACCTGACTTTGAGTTGACTTTGGGTCATTTTGCCCTTTGAAATATTGTAGCCACGATAAATATATACGCATTGCCATTTTTCTCTTTTCAGCCTCCATTTTGTGCCCATATAGTCGAGCACTGGCATATGAATTCAGTATTTCCTGAGAGCTACATATTTTTATGTAAAAACCAACCCCTTAGCTCCACTTTGTCTACCAGCAATAAAATGTCTTAAACCCTCCTCTTGCTCTGACTTAAATTGCTCAATATTTGAAATCATTGCCAACATAAACTGAATGGCTTTGTTCTCTTCCTCCGCTTCACAACAACACCTTCTGTTCACTGATTGACCCAGTTGAAGTTAAACCAGAAAAATTTAACTCAATGGGAGAAATCCCAGATGGCGTACTGACGGGAGATGAGAATCTAGTGGAGCTGCATATGAAGCTCTGGTTCATCTTTTTAGAAATTCTAGAGATAAATTGTCATAAAAATGCTCAAATCCTATGTGTAATACAATCAAATCACACTCTGTACTATTACCTAAAAACTTTGTATTACTCTCATTAAAAAAATAGCAAATTAGCCAATATTTGTGTCAAACTAACTCTTGGCCTCAAGCTGATGTTTGTTGGAGTCCTACAACCACATTTTCCACATTGAGTGTGGAAAATGCCATGTGATTGCCAGAGTGAGTAAAAATAATTCCCCTGGCTGGTACAAATTGATTCATGGTTGGTATGAACTTTGCAGGTTATCATTTTCCCAATTTCATACCTGCAAAAGCTGGGTACATTTCCAAATATACAAAATGGTAGAGGGGTGAAATAACCAATACCCATCTGAGTCTTTTATTGAGGATAAACAAATGATATATAAACTTTAAGCTTTACCAACCTGCTGCTGAGATTCGAGGCTACTTTTTAACTTTTAATGTCTGAGTGTCTTTGCCAGAATACTAATTCTGCTCTGCCATGATTAGCATTTCCCTCAGTTGCTGTGTAAAATTCAAATTTTTTAACAGCAACAGAAAGTTAGTGTTACTATGTTCCTTGGTGTTTTTCTCTGAACCTGCACATTTCCTCATCAAATTATCTTATAAAATTATTTTAAAAAGAGCCATCCTAATTAATTTCCCTATCATGATAAAACCACCATGCAGTGGAGAAAAGTATGTCTTATCTTGCAAAACACATGAATACCCTCAGAGTCTAGACATGGAAGAGAGACTACATGGTACTTCAGTGTTTGTGATTTATACAGTGCTTATGTGGGCATATAACATTAACACAAAGAAAAACAGATGCCTGTGGGAGAATTATCCCTTGTTCTTTCTAAACCTCAAAAGAAGCCATATTTGGATCTTCCCCTTCCCACCCCCACCCTGCAGTCTTTTGTGTTTTGGGCACAAAGTTCTTTTTCCAGCAGGTTATTAGAACATTGTATGGAACACGATATAAGATTTGTTTCTCCTTTTTTGTCTCTTCAGGCAAGTGGCACACTGAACTGCAGCAACGCCCTTAAAGCCTGGGAGCCTGTTGCAGAAGCAGCAGGGGCAAACCTTTCCGCATTTGCTGTGTGGTGCAACACCAGCCTGCAGCCTGTTTTGGATGCCTACGCAGCAGCAGTCACCGACTTGTCCCACCTGAACATGAGTGTGAGTAGGAGCATGGCAAATTAAAATGCAAAATACAAATGTGTTTGTAAAAAAAAAAAGTGCTTTCTTGGAAATAAAAAACAAAACAAACAAAAAAAACAGTTTCAACACTTGGTGGCAGTGTTGTCACTCAGGAAATAAACAGTCTTGCTTCTTACACTCTTTTTCTCCTGCATGCTTCTACACAGCACATGGATATGGAACCAATAAGTGTGAGCTTGGCAGCTGGCAGGATTGTCAAAACATTACAGTCTCTCTATCACGTCAGCATTAACAGCACAGATGTGATACAACAGTTCATCAAGACTCTCTCCAGCCAGCTCCAGCAGCTGACAGGCATGCATTTGAGCTACGAGGGACACATATTCTGGTACAGGCTGCTCCAGGACATGCAGTTGCAAAGCAGGTCAGCCACAATTGGATTATGTTGTTCCTAACATGATGTGCTCTCTACTCTTGTTATAATTTGGGTGCTCTCAAGGAAGGAAATCCCTGAACAATGTGTTAGTTTTGAATCTGGCGATAATAATTAAACTCACTAAGAGCTGTTTTGACAGTAAATCATATCAAATTAACTTAGTGGTCTATTTAGGTCTCCAGGAAACCCAAGCAATTTTCCCATGGTAAATGGCTCAAAAGAGAAAAATATAGAATGAAAAAAAGGAGCATAATGTTGCTAGTTTTCTAAACAGAAACAACCTTTATGGGATTTAACCAACCAGTTTGATTGGGAACTACTGCATCAAACACCAATCTGAGTTATTTTAGTCATCAGCCAGTACAGAATCGCAGCGCAACACTTCATTGAAGCTAATAAAGCCATATTCGTTAACTACAGCGCAGCAGCTTTAAAATGCTGTAAAATTATACACCACGTTTCATCAGTATTACAATTCACTCTCTAGCTAGCTTCCAGATGCAGCAGTCTCTCCAGTTCTTTCCCATGTTCCTTTTTCTGCTTACAGTGTCAGATATTTTTGTTCCAACCCGGGGTTTCTGTAGGTCAGATTCAATATGCTGCTCCAACACGGTTTAGTTCAATTAAAATAGCTGCTGTAATGTAACTTAACATGTTTCCTATAATGTGCATTTGTTTCTAAAAATGTTTCTGACTCAGCATACCCACAGTGAATAATGAACTCATATCCTGATCATATTTGCTTTAGTGTTCGGCTAATGTTAGCATGTTTCCTCTCTTTCTTGACATTACTTTATTCACCTTGCTATATATTTCAATGCTATTCCAGTTAATCATTCTCCAACAAAGATGCTCTATTTTGAAAACAATCAAAATAATGAATGGTCATGAAGGTATTCTTTGCAGGATATTAAAGGTTATTTAGTAATCATCTGTATTTAGCCATAATTTAGCCTTATGCTGAAACTGATATTTTTTTACCCCATAGGTCCAATCTAAATTCATCCTATGCATAGAAGTTGGTTAGCCCATGTGATCAACCTCAACCACCTTATACCACTTATTTACAACTTTAATTTCCTTTATCTGGACATGATTAACCTTGTTTAGAAGGATGACGGTGTTGTCTTTTCTCTGCTCCACAAAACATGTGCTGCTTTGAATGATTGGGAAATTAAAGGATGGTGTAAAAGAGCTGGATGCGATGTCTAAGCATATCAGACAGGACAGGTCACATGACTCATGACAGAGGGAACTGCTGCAACTTCTCTCCCACTCTGAAAGCTATTGTAAAAAATGAAACAAGCTTAATTACTAAGCTGAAAATTGGTGATTTTATCACCAAAATAATGTACGCAAACTTTCATACAGTTTCTCAATCTGTGCTAATAAAAGCAGGCTGTAATTGTGAAAAATTGTCTGTGTAAAACTAATATCGCTGGGGAAGTGGCTGACATAATCAGAGACATAGATCAATGACAAATATTGGGAACCAGAGTTTTGTCAAACACTCGTGATACTCATTAATTAAAAGTGCCGTGATCAGGACTCTGGGCTGAAACCTGGGATCGGATCAGGTCATCCCTGACTACAGCACAATCAGTAAAAGATGTGCTGTACAGCAACGACAAAAGAAAACATTTCCATTGAATTCTGTTTAGAGCATAGACCTTTAGAGACAATTTCACCTGCAGCTTACATGAACTCACAATGAACCTAATACTTAATTTGCTGTGACCACATTATTCACAAAGCACCACTGAAACCTATTTGATTCATACATAATTACACAAGGAGCTGAAGTGGTCACATTTGCATTCAAATTGATTAATTTAACATTGGTCTGCCTGAAAACAGGCAGGTCTGAATAGATAGTAGCTTAGCCATGATTCAGCCTTCTTCTCCTCTTAAAATTGATTTCTCATTTTATGTTGGCACCATTAATGAGTCGGGCATGGGGATAAGGATCATAATCTGAGTATCCCAGGGAATCAAACAGGTCTAACTACATGAGTTATACCTCTTTAATCTCTTCCTGAGGATGAAGGGTGAGATTGGAAATGTCTTTTTCTTCCAAATCTGAAAAGGAAAAAAGAAATGTTTTGGGAATCATTGCAATAAAGAATTAGAATAAAATAAAGGTTATTATGCTATGCAAGCATATTTACATTTTGACATTCATTAAATGTCTTCTTTCCACAGTTTGGTTTCCATCAGACAACTTTCAGATGAATTGGTTGATGTGGCTCCTTTCCTTCAGCCCTACATTGAAGCTGCGTTCAAAGCACTGAGCCACGTTCTGGTCAACTACCATCCCACTGAAAGCAGCAGCTCATCCCAGGAGCTCATTGAAGAGGCAGCAGTGATCTTCCTAACCTCTGCAAACATCACTTTGAATGACATCTTCCCCATGGTGTCAGGAAATGCTTCTGTAGTTAATTTGGCCTTTTCTGCTGACACAATAGAGAGTGTAATTAAACTGATTGTCGATACAAGGGCTTTTGGACATTCGCCTGTGGTGTACCAGGCCATGGAGCACTTTCTGGCAACGAACAGCACTTACTTGATGGTGGAGCGTGTGTATGAGATGTCCGTGTGGCTGGCCTCAACTGAAACATTTGGACTGGACATGCTGAGTCAGGCTCTTCCCAAGATGTATGAAATCGTCAGACTTCCACTATCTATTCTGACCAGAGTGAGTGTGGACGTGGATACTGGAGTGTACGAAGAGCTGGTTGGAAACATGTTTGCAGCTTTTCACCAGTTTGTTAGCACTAGTGGTGTTCTACCCCCAATGTCCAGCGGCCACAATGAAGTGAGGAACAGGCGGAAACGCGACCTGTCACCCATGATGACAAGAGACCCTGTGAATGACATCATTGATATGTTTCAAATCGACTACCCAGCCATGTTCAGAGCCATCTCTGTCCCTCCAACCACAGCAGACATGACAGAGACAGCCCATGTGTTGTTTTCAAATCCTGATTTGAATATTGTGATGAAGGGAGCAACAAGAGACATGCCATGGAGCTTGAACGCTTCACGAGAAGACACTATTGACGCCACCCTTGGGATGTTCGCCTTCTTTACTCATCCTCAAGTTTTTGAGACGTAAGTGTTCCTTTAAAGATTAGCCAAAGAAAGAAAAATTGTTGTGTACTCTACAATTTTCTCTAGTCAAAACAATGATAAGTCTAACTTATTCTTCCTTGTTTGTCTTAGATGGTAGTCTGGGTTATATAAACATTTTTGGTCCAATTTTTCTCAGGCCATCAATGGATATCCTGACAAATGCTGCTGAGATGCTTCCTGATGGTTTGCCATTTGCCTCTGAGATCAAAACCATTAGCAGGGCACTGGCAATTGAATCTCCAGGTAATAAAAAAATGTTTTGTGGACTATTCTCTTTTATTCAGTGTATTTTATAGGCTTTCATGTAAAATCCATAAAAACACTAAGAGTGGAATTGGACATTTGTGCTTCAGTATTGTCTTTTTTTTTTCCCACTACATTAACATCAACACATGTTTGATGATTGCTTTTTACTCTAGGGCAACTAGAAAAATAAGAGCTTCTTGTCCAAACCTTGATTGAGATGGCATTTATTTATTGAAATTCAATAAGTCATTAAATAAATGTACATATTCGATCACATTATGAAACTTAAAGGGATACATTAAATAAATGAAAACATTTATTGATTTTAAAAAAATATTTGAATTAGTCGTTAAGTAAATAATAAATACATAAGAAAAAATGAAAAAACATATGAGAAAATAATGTATTACAATTCATGTTATTTGTTAAAATGTATATAATTTATTTTATTAGAATTTTTTTTTATATTTTGAAGCAGATCACTTTACCATTAAACTTAGTTGCCAATGCTGACACAGATTATGACAAGGTTGGATTTTAAGTCAATTTGAGATTAAATTAATGATAGAATAATGCAATCAATATTTAGTAAGGCATTTTTATTTTTTATATTGAACAATTTCACCATTTTGAATAACTAGGAATTGTTATTAAATGATTATATTTTACAATCTTATTGAAATAATTGCATACATATGAATGTTTTAAAATTATTGTCATTATTATTATTATTATTGTTTGGGATTGGAACACGTTTGATCCTCTACACTCATCTGGTAAATTAAGAATTACCAAAGCAATGCAAAATTTCAGCTTAGGTCATTTCAAATTATTTTTACTATGCCAATGCCTTATTAATGTAACTTTGAGCCACACTGCTTAAGAAAAGAGGTCTCTGTTATATAGATTAGATTATACAGGAATATATAATCAAACAATCCAGTTTGTACAAATCCAATCCAATCCCATAATCCAATTTGACTATGATTGTTAGACAATACGGTCAAATTCAGACGATCATGTGATGTCAAATGGTAAAAAAAATATCTATCTAAGAAAGCCCAGCCAGAAACATGGAGTTATTGACTATTGACTAGCTATTGACTAGCTATTGATGTGGATATAATAAATAAATAAAAAAAATACCTCCATCTGAGCATGCATGTAAATTCAGATTTAACTACTTATTCCTTCACTTGCTGTTGCTACAACTTGTGTTTGCATAGCCACTGTGACAGCCTGAATGTATAAATACAGCCTGCCATTAAACAGTCACGCAGCTTGGAGCATCGTCACCCTGTAATTTATAACGGTTGCAAGACCAAGGGTAGACCATAAAACATTTTGTTAGTGCTGTTGTAACTGCACATATGATTACAGCGCTTCGAATATTCACTCTGCAGATATGAGGAATAAGACTTCACACCGACTTAGCTTCAACTCCCAAAGAGCCCAAGGCCATGTGGCCCATCTCCAACAGAAAGCCACTCAGCACCTTTTTAAATCTCATTAGCAAAGTAGAATTCAATCACTTATCCTGTCCGCCCTCGCTAAATGTCTCCCCTTGCACTCGCACAAGAATGTATCCATGACCTCTTTTTAATATGCTTCTGTGCATGTGCGATAATGTTTTTCTGTGTGCATAGAACCCCTTTGTAAGCAGGTTCAGTTTTCAGCTCTCAAACTCCACTAATAAACACTGCAAACTGTTGTGGTTGCAAAGACCTCAAGGTATTGAACAGCCTGAGATTAAACATTACATTTGTCTAATTTTGGACTAATTAAATATTCTGTCATCCCATCTTGCAGCCTGAGGAGGTGCTTTTCTTAGGGCTTGTCAGATGCGTTTTTATGCATGACGGCATCTAGGACTGCTGGCCCTTCTGGCCCCATCAGTCCCGCACAGAGCTTTACTTTAAGCACATCATTTGCTGCTCATTGCTCAACGACGGTACCACCGTAATGGCGCGTGTCGTAATGAAGCCCAGTGGGATGTCATGTTATTCTGTCACCTCGCAGGCCGAACTCTTTAAAATTCCAGACACTAATGGCATCTCTCTCAGCCTCCCTTTTTTCACCCCTGCATCTCTCTGTCTTTTCCACCTGTCACAGAGAACCTGAGAGTCATGCAGGAAGCCATCCAGACAGCCAGCGAGCTCCTTCAGATCAGCCCAACTGACCCACGGTACACAGATCAACTAAACCAACTGAGATCTGAGGTTTGTGCATTAACTTGCCTGTCATTTATTTTTATCGTATGATAGTGACTCAGACAAGGTGAAGGTTGCTGCAGATTGTATTCACAGATGCAACCATTTTGAAATTCAGCTTACCTTCTGTGCTATTAGCCATTCTGAAAGTTATCACCTAAACACTTTGAACTGCTTAAATTTTTAAAACAAAAAATCACCAGTAAAGTCTACTCTCAGAACCTAGTTCTTAGTTTCACTCTAATTATCAAGGTTTTAAGATTTTGAGTGACATTATTTTGTTCTTTGCACTTCCTTAGAACTACAAATAATTCTTCAACAAGATATTGTTGCAGTTTAAGTGTTTTTTTGTGTATGCTATTATTAATGTTTATTGTATTGCACCTTTTCTCATTAAAAAGTGTCTAAATATGTATTTGATCATTTTACACCATCAGAGTTCATTGTATTCATAGCCACTTTGTGTCCTATAGGTTTGTGTTTTGGAGAACACAGATTTGGTGGCCCTGCTCTTGCAGTCACTTTCCATGAAGCCTGGGGATCTCTGTCACACAGTTTTGCCAAGCCTGCAGGTCTTGGCTGATGTTGTACAGAGCAACAAAACCTCTCTGTCAGAAATCGTCTTCCAGGCTGTAGTCGGAGATCCCAGAAGATACAACCTCCAGTCAGACTGGTACAAACATTTCCCTCATCTGTCTGAGATTTTTTTTAAATTACAATTTGTCCAAAGAAGCATGCAAACATAATATGCAAAATGTTTATGGTTCTATATCATTAGTAGTTTTTTTTAAGAACAGTCAATTAACTTAACTTATTTAATCAAAGAATGATGGTGTGTTATCCCGTTGGAATAAATTAAACAGCATAATTTACAATATTTTTTATTTACAAGCTTCATTTATAGTATGAATGTACATGGTTACAGGACTGCTTTGTTGAGTGAAACGCTGGGTTTGAACATCAGCAGTCTGAGCTCGGTCAATATTACTGCTCCAGGTGAGTCTGTCAGTCTCTATGTCCATTCTTAAAACTGTCAATGCCGTAGTTAATGAGTTTCAGTTTTGTCTATAGGTTTTGGTTTTAATTTTGAATTTGAATTAGGATTTAATTTTCTTTGACTTTATTTTATCTACGATTTCTTAACCTTCATCCATTTTTTTCTAAACTCCATTCCATTGGAGCTTACCGTAATCAAATATTACATTGTACACATTGCACTGTAAAGATTTAAGCATCTCTCCATCTTTTTGATAAGAATATACAACTACCAGCCACTTTATAAGGTAAAGTGTACCTTATAAATTACACTTATAAAGGGCCAACTAGTACCATGTCAGCCCTGCTGTTGCCTTCAGAACCACATTTATATTTTGTATGAAAGAGTCAACTAGGCATTGAAAACATTTCTCAAAAAATTTGCCCTATATTGAAGATAACATCAAATAGTTGCCTATTCATAATGCAAATTTCCTATTTTACCAAATCACAGTCTTGCTCAAATTACTTGAGATCTGATGACTGGACATCATATCAGCACTGTAGACTGTAGATCTCAATATGCTTTCTTTGGTAGGTTGTGGTGTTTGAATGATGCTAAGTTGATATGAAAGTGCTCCAAGAAAATATCCCCCACCCTATTCCCCCACCAAAAACAACAACTCAGCATTCACAAATCACTTAAATCCCCTCTTTTTCCCATTTCTGATTAGCTGTGTCAACTTTAGCAAGCTACCTTCTATAAGTATCCTCATTCACGGAGTTGCCGCTATATGATTGACAGTTTGTGTTAACCAAGTTAATCAAGTTTACTATAAACTAATAAAACCTCCTCATAAAAGCAGGGTACTGATTGTTTTATTTCCCTATTTCTGACTGATGCCCACTCTTTCTCTCACTTGGGCCTTTTGTTAAGGGCAAAAAAGTATTTTCCCTTACTTTTCTAATAATTTCTCTTCACACAAGAACACCTCGTTACGCTCCATGAAAGCAATTTTTTTGTAATTTAACTAAATATTATAAAGCTGACTTATATCCTGTTTGTTCTGGCAGGAGTGGTGACAGCTGGCGAGATGCTGAGGAATAAGGAAGCTTTCATTCTGGCCGTCCAGGAACACATGAATGTAGATCCTGCAGCTCTTCTTGTTCTGATGGAAACCCCTCTACCTAACAACACAGAGGTGAGCCAAGCCACTATAAGTGTACTTTTTGCTGCTCTTTGGTGCCTTTTATTTGAATTTTTTATCCACATAAATCAGGGAGTTATTTTTTAACAAAACAATGAACAGACCTGCAATTCTGTCATTGCTGGTCAAATTGATTTGTCTGATCAAATTAAATCAAACTAAAAGGCTTAGTAACTTAGTTTGTACAATGCTGAAATTGTTAGTTGATCACTTTTCTTATGTTTACACCCTTTTCATATGCACAACATATGCTCTTAGTCATGTCTCTGGCATTAATGCCTGTTTATATATCTCCCATGATACCTTTTGGAACAGATTCTGACTTGGCTGGCAAACCTGCATTATTGTCAACCCACTGAACCAGTGAACACGACAGAGACGGACATTCTGGCAACTTTCTGCAATATGTCTGCTGAAGACTGGTACAAGTTCTCACTGCTGACGGCTGAGCATATAAACACGGAGAAGGTCGTTTACAGAGTAAGGCTCAAAGTCGACATGCATCTTCCCTCCCATCTCATCAAAACAGTGCACCTAGTGCCTGACTGCAGCAGCCGTAGGATGTCACAGATGATTTGTTTCAGAAACATAAATCACATATTTTTCTTTTTTTGTTATTAACTTTTTTAATCTATTTTAGTCAATTAAAGAAAGAAAGAAGAGAAAATACAAAATACAAAAATTTCCATTTCACACCCAGACCTTCCATGCTAGCTCTTCAGTGACATTTACAGATTTTAGATTTGCACATGAATTTATTCATTATCTCTTTTATCAATGATTTTATTTGTGATTTTCTTTCAACATTTTTTGTTCCGTGTGTGTTATTATGCTAAGACAAAAACTATAAGTTGACAAGATATATTTAGCTAAACATTAAATTGTATTGAAGTTAGAATAACATAGGTTAAAGATGTACCGTAATCAAGTTATGTAAGGATTGTCTGCAATTTGTGTAGTTCTTGAATTTAAATCACAATGTTTTTAAAGTTTAATTTTCAATTAAAATTCAGCTTAATTAATGCCGTCACATGTATGCTTTTTAGATAAATTGTTGCATTTATTTTTGCAATTTATTTTATTCTTAGCACAAACTTTATACTTAAATAATGATAAAATATCTACCACTCCGCTATTAACTTTTGGGCCATATCTTGAGAATTTTCTTTCAATTTAGAGACAAAAATGTGTCTCGCTGATTTTATCAAAACCTGAATGTTGCTCTCGTTCCTGTAGATGGTGTTGTCAGAGGAACTCCAGGGTCTGGTTGAAGTCATGGTCCAAGTGGCAACAATGGCATCGGATATGATGAACAAGATTCTTCCTGCAGTCAGGCAATTGGAAGGCTACCTGCTATCCGTCAAAGATCTTAACTTGGACTCCAGCACTGAATTCTCCGAAGTGCGTTTTCATTAAACCTGCAGGATACACTTTTCTTTAAAACATAGTGTTAAAACATAGATGGTCAAAGTAGCCAAAAGAAAGAATTGCAATGCAGTAGCGATAGAAGGCGTTTCAGGAATACAAATGTATTTTGGCTGAAAAAGTTGCTTTCTAGTTTTCTTTTAGAAATATTTTCCATAAACTGTGATTTTATAGTTGTTTTTTTTTCCCAACCAGATGACAAGAGGAAAGAGAAACACCATCTCCACCAAAGCCACATTCGTGACCCTGTCCCGGGCTCTGTGCAGCAACGGCATCATCGCTCTGTTTGGAATCTCCAAATTGCCTGAACTGTCTGAATCTGGCCCCTCATTCCCCAACAACCAGAAGAGGGAGGAGATGATTGAGAGGTTCAAGATCCCACGAGACTCCTGTAAGTTGCAAGATTTGGGGCTTAATATTTAGACTATTAATATAATCATTTTCCTTTTTTATTTAAAAAAAAAAGTGTTGGTGGAAATTCTTGTTTTAGATACAACAGTGTCTAACCTTGAGGGTTTTCTTAACATGCATTAATGTTATTGCATTTACACCAGTACATGTTAATGAAATAAATGAGAATATTACTGACAAGTTAATTTATAAAGGTTAATTAGACAATGATGTTTTTATGTCTCTATGTTAATTATAAGGATATTTCCACTTATAGCTAATCAAAACAAGACATTTAAGATTAGACTTTTACATTGGACCAATAAAAAACATTTTAATAATACCTACTTAGAGGTAGTTATTTTCAAAAGGTAATCTGACAACCAATTCTCATTAGAACATATTTTCAAATTTATTTAGTATGACAGTATACGATGATTGAGGTTAGGGATCAAGGTAAAACTGGACAAGTCCTCTGAATTGTGAATACTCAAACTTTGGCATAATAATAAAAAAAGGGGGAAAAAAGATTTCTACAATCAAATATTCTTTTGAAGATCTTTCAGGTTGATATATTTCAAATATATATGTATTTTTCACCAGTTTAACTATATACAGTAAAACATTTTAAAACATGATTGCTCTTAGAATTTTCCATTTTACCTTAAGAAAAGGCTGTAGTAGCAAAATTCTCAGATTCTAAATCTAAAATCTAAGTTTGCATGTTTTCTATTTGCCATTCAGCTCTGTACCTAACGCTTGTCTTTCGTCCCTTTGGGCAGCACCCTTCTGCATGAACATGTATCTGGACATGGTCAATACCACAGGCGGAGCCATCGCCTGGGCCTTCCTAAAACCAATGCTGATGGGCCAGATCCTCTTCACACCTGACACACCTGCCACAAGGGCTGTAATGGAGAAGGTAGATACAAACTTCTTGGTTGACAAATACACTGTGGGCCTACTTATTTATACAGACAAATAATAAATTATCATTGGACTGTAAAGACAGAACAATCTTGGTTGTGTTTGGAACAATTTCTACTTTTTTAAAAGCTATCATCATGGGGTGACTTCCAAATGTTTAGATATTTCTAGATTCTCTTGGTCATAGTACCGTATTTTCTTTGCACATGCTCATATTGGTATGAGGTAAAAATTTAAGCAGGTCTGATTTTGTTTTCAGTTTGAATGCAACACTCACACTGACAATTACGCTCGCATAAACACACAAAGTTTGGACTTTCTGCTGCTACACAATTGTTTTACTCTTTCATGTCCTTCTCTTAACTTTGCTCAGGCCAATGCCACCTTGCACGAGTTTGCAAATCTGAAGAAATCCTCGGAGGACTGGCTCGAATCCTCAAATTACATCATAAAGTCAGCCGAATTACTCAGCTCCACTTTGCCGATGCTGGAGGTATAAAATTTCAGAGCAGCTTTTTTATATCTGATTATGCCAGCCGCCTCTGTCGTTTGAAAATCTAAAGATAAAGCTTGTCGTGGTCTTCAGTGAGTTTCTGCAGCTGAATCTTGATGATGTTCATAGTTTTCACCTCTCTCTTCTTCTCTCTCTCTACCTTTCTGGCAGAATTCCCTCAAAAGCCCCTTTGTGAAGAATTTCATTGAGATGCAGACAGACATAAATGTTGACAGCATAAAGAAGACGCTCAGCAGCTTCTGTGAGTGTGCATTTGTGGGTCTTACTTTTGTAAGCTGCAGATACCAGTTCAAAATTTAGACTTTTCTGTTACTTATTACTTGTATAAAACATCCATGATGCCAGAAAACACGATTGCTCTTAGGATTTAGGTGCAAAACGGGGGATTTATGGTTTCTGAGAAGATTTTTCTAGGTCTACCTTTGATATTCAGGTTTTTGAACTAATTGGGGTCATAATAAATGAATGCAGGATCTGTCAGAATTACAATTTAACAGAGCAGAGCATAGTGTTGTTTCACATTATTATTAGAAGTTTAGGCAGCAGGAAAAGATGAAAATTCACTCTTTCCTTAAATTTATACATTCAGAACTATTTATACTGAGCACATTTCCCATCTCAAACCAGATGAAAATCATTTGAGAAGTCTTATTAGATTCAGTCATCATTGGATATCTAATCCATCTAAAGTTATGGTATGCATAATTACTTAGTCATGTAATTAACTTTGGTAACAAGGACCAAAGCAGCTGATTGAACTCTAACTGAATCGCAAAGAATTTGTGAAATGGGATTGAGACAAAATGCATTACAGATGAAATATCATCTTTTAGATGTGAACACATGTAACTCTTGACAAATTAATTTGAAATGGAGTGGGAACTATAGTTTTTGGTTTGATGATACATTAAAGATTTGCTCCAAACCTTTTGAAACTATTTTATGGTTGCATTTAGCCCAGAATATTCAGAGAATATCTTCTCATCACGCATAAAAATAGCCATTTTCAGTGTCCTTCTCACAGTAACAACTTCCACAACAAAGAGTGTTGTTCTTAACACAAGGTAGCACTTAGGTTTGACTATGTCAGCTCCTTTTTGAAAGGTGTTTTCTTTCACAGCTAACATCACAGGGATGCTGCATAAGAACAAGAAAATACTTGATCAGATCAGCAGTTTGTCAAATCTCATGGTGAAGCTCTCCTCCTGCATCAAGTTTGACCGTTACCGTGGTTATGACTCCGCCGAGGAGCTCAACACCGTGGCCCATGAGCTCGCCAAAAACCGTGAGCTCTATGCAAGTGAGTAAATATCAGGTCATCCACCTGCCATGCAAGTCTGGTTCTGTTTGGACCATGTGAATGTTGTGTTTTCAGACAACTGGGTTAAGTTCGAGCTATCTCATTTAATCAAGATCACTGGAAAAATAAAAGAATCAAAGGCAAGTTTATTTGTATGGCACATTTCAGCAGCAAGACAAATCAAAGTGCTGACAACATAAAAAGGGAGAACGCTGTAATGGCATAAGAAAAAAACGGATTATGCAGTTTATTAAGCCAAACTGAAAAAATAGGAAAATTTCACACGATGGCTTATTACATCCTACACAACAGAGAGCTACAGCTTGTCTTTTAACTGCACAAGATGCTATTTTGTCACAGTATGTGATAATTCACAGCTTTCTCTATGTGCATCTGTGTCAGTTCACTGTTTTCTCTAAAGGCTGTTAATAATGAGCTGAGATTAGGAGGCTTAGCAAAAATAAGCTGTAGCTTATGAAAGGCAACAAACCGTTGATTTGTGAATGCATACTGCATGTGCTGTATGTTCTTTAGGTGTCATCTTTAAGACTGAAGATTCATCAAGGAAAGGTGAGGCCAGATCCTCTTCTTCCTCCTCCTCGACTGAACTGCCTCCCAAAGTCAGCTACACCATCCGAATGCACATGGACAACGTCATGCGTACGGATCGGGCACGAAACCCATACTTTGTGAAGGACACCCACATCTCGGCCAGCCACACAATGCGATACAACCGTGGGTTCGTCTACCTGCAGGAGAACATCGACCGGGCCATCATTGAAACCCAGACCGGGCAGAAAGTCACAGAGCCGGCCGTGCAGCTGCAGCCCTTCCCCTATCCCTGCTTTCTGCGAGATGAGTGAGTTTTCTGCGTTTCTGCGTACGAATGGATGTGTACGGAGTTAACGCATAAATGCGTGCAAGGTGGCATGAAAGGATACATGCTCTCACTGAGGGGGAACAAGCATTGATGTGGAATAATGTATGCTATTCCATTATTCATTTGCCACTTGAGAATGACAGTAAGTAGTCATTCACAGGAACCTGTCACAGTGTAATTAGCTCTGAACCATGTACATTGACATTCACTGTAATTGTGCATTCATTTTTGAAAACCTTCCATATACCGAAACCCCATGCACTAAAAAAAAAAAAAACACTAACAAAAAAGAAAAAACTACTTAAAGAACACAACACTTTACTCTGTAAAACATACCCAACATGGTTTTGACATTAACTTGTCCATTGCCACGCAACATGGTTTTCAATAAATTATTGCTGAATTTAATGTCTATGTGTGCACTTGCCCTGGAGTGCAGCTTTTAGCAGCGCTCATATCTCATCTGAGAAGAGCCAGCGGATCTCTCCCCAGCTGGCTGCCTTTTGACCAGTTATAAGAGACTATGCGCTCCCTTTTTCTTACATTTGTTTTTGATTCGTCACTTAAACAGTACAAATTCTGAGAAAGTATCTGTAAAAAAAATTAAGTAAATGTCACACTGCATGCACTGAAATTAAAATTTTCAGGCTGTTAGTTTGAGTGGTCAAACAATAGAAAAACACAATATGGATTAATCTATTTTTGTAAACAATAGCAGGATGAGAATGACAATGCGGTTGTCAGCATACCCATGTTCTCCTCACTCTGTCAAGCCGGTGACTGACTGATAGGCCCCTCCATCTGCCTAGATGTTTGGTTTGCATACAGTCTGACTGACAGCTGGCATCTCTGTATTTCTCAGGTATCTGGAGGCCATCTCTTTTGTCTTCCCTCTCTTGCTGATGATACCATGGGTGTTGTTTGTGGCTGACTTCGTGAAAAAACTTGTACACGAGAGAGAGCTGAGGCTGCATGAGGTAATGTGTTTTTCTCTAACTGAAAACTGATGGCATTGTATTGTAACCTGCTTACTTTTAATAATTTATGATTTATTTGATTTATTGTAAATATAAAAAAAACTGTAAAGTGAGGCATTTATTCATCCAGTCTCCTTTTAGTTTGCAAAAAAAAATGAGACTGTGGTTGAACTACAGCTTCCACCATCACAGTCACAGTAGAATGGGTACGATCAATGAGCAAGTGGCAAAACTTGATTATTGAAGTATGAGATCCCATCAAATCTGACTGAGCTTGAGTTGTTTTCATAAAGAATGGGCAACAGTGTATAAAATGTATGAAGCTGGAAGTAGCATACCACAAATGATTTGCATATTTAATTGCAGCAATAGAATGTCATACAAATTATTTTCTCAAGGAGTTTAAATACAAATACACACTACTAAAATACAAAAGATGCAACAAAGTTTGCACTATAATGTGACAGGATGTGCAAACATTTTAAAGTGATAAACACTTTGTGGTTTTTAAATATTTTAAAGTTTTGACATCTTTTTTGCCACATTCTCCATACCAACGTACTTCATCACAATATTTCCCTTCCAATAACAGTACATGAAAATGATGGGCGTGAATCAGCTCAGTCATTTCTTTGCCTGGTTCCTGGAGTGCGCCGGCTTCTTGATTCTGACCATCATCGTCCTCACGCTGGTGCTGAAGTTTGGAAACATCCTACCCAAAAGCAGCGGCTTCCTCGTCTTCCTCTACCTCTGTGACTTTGGGTTGAACATCATTTCCTTCTGCTACCTGATCAGCTCCTTCTTCGACAAAACCTACATCGCTGGCCTAAGTGGAAGCCTTATCTACATCCTCAGCTTCTTCCCGTTCATCTTAGTCATGTCGGTCGAGACTAGTCTAACCCTTTCCCAGAAGAGCGCTCTGGTGAGAATACTCTGAAGTGGCTTTATTATTTATAATGTGCGTAAAACTAGCATGGTTATTGTGTATAATTAGACCAAATTATTTTTGTTTATTTTTTAAAAGTTGCTCTTTCGAGACAAAGACAGTAAATGCAAGCTATAATTTAGTTTATTTACTCCAAAATGCTTTGCTGTGTAAATATGACTAAAAAAATTAAAATCAACAAATAATGCAGTAAACGTCTTTGTGTAGCTCTCATCTTTTTGTTTTCCAGCTTATCGAAAGGTAGCATGTGGTGAAGGACAAAGTAATTTTCTAAAAATCTGTGAACTCATTTGCATGACACAGCCTTAGTTTTTTTAAGTTTACTCCCTGCTGCCTGATGAGTATTAATCGGAGGTCAGACTTCCTGACTACAAATATGTAAAACCAATTTACCTTGGAAAACATCTTTGTACTGTATTTTGAAAGAGCCATATTTTCACATTACATAGATTTGTAAAAAAAAAAAAAAAAAAAAAAAAAGGGATATGTTTCTTTGCTTCTGATTTCCTGTCAAAAATTTCTTCACTTTTCTGACAGAGTTTGTTTTCACCAACCTGCTTCTGCTATGCCAGTCAATACATTTCTCGCTACGAGGCCCAGGGAGAAGGTATGAGCGTGTGAATACCTGAATATCATCAGAATGTTTCTGATATTTCAGCCAGCTGAATCAAGCATTCACTTTTCTATTCTCTTCTAGGAATTCAGTGGAGCAACTCTTACACCTCGCCCATAGCTGGAGACCCAGCAACATTTGGATGGCTGTGCTGGCTCTTGCTCATTGACTCCCTTCTGTACTTCCTCATTGGGGCCTACATCAGGACAGTTTTCCCAGGTGAAACCTCTAATTATTGGTTGCTATTAGTTTGTGCTTCTACTTTCTGGGATATGTTCTTGATGATATTTCTGCATCTACTCTACTATAAAAGCTGCTGGAATACAGTCCAACAGTTTCAATAATTTCCCTAACCAAATGCTGGAACAAATATACCGGTAGACTGATTCAATCCTAGTTTTATTCAATGCGACAATGTCATGGGTTTCATTTCCTGATTTCCTGGAGCAGGTGTCCAGCCTCCAAAATCAATTAAAAGGACTCATGGTTTTTAGTTTTATTTTAATTTTTCACTGAAATGCTAAGACAATAAGAACTCCATAATGTCTAATAGGACTTCTATAAACAATTGAATTTAACAAAATTATTGTATATATAACTTAACTTCTGTATGTCCTTCTGTCTCAAAATCATAAATGCAGCATTTGAGTTAAATAATAAATCTAGCTTCTTTTTCGTGTGCTGCTGCAGACACGTCTTTTTAAGGCCTTGCCTGTTTTCATTTACTCAAATAGATCTAATTCTTTCTTTGTAACCCATCAGGAAAATATGGAATACCAGCTCCATGGTATTTCCCGTTCAAACTCTCCTTCTGGACTGACATGTGCAGCAGTTTTCAGACAAATAAAAGTGCAGGCAAAGGCAAAGGACTCCTCTTTTCCAACATCATGCAGAAAAACCAGCCTGTCTTTGCAGACGGCAAAGGCAAAGGTACACATGACAAGAATACTCTCTCTTCCTCTTACATCTCTGTTTTATTTATAATTTTTGTCATTTTTAATTTAGATCCTGCTCCAATTCTGTTTGATTTACAATTTGCCGCAATGTTTATGTTTCTCTCAGGCAAAAGCAACCTGTCCTACGAAGCTGGCGAGGATTTCTCTGAGCTCCCAGTGGGAGTTGCACTCCACGGTCTCACCAAGATGTATGGCGACAAAACAGCTATTCAAAACCTTAATGTCAACTTTCATGAGGGTCATGTCACCTCACTGCTCGGTCACAACGGAGCTGGCAAGACAACTACCATGTATGTGTGAATCCATTCTTATTATTTTTTGTTGTTTTATCGGCTTTATCTACCCAACTCATTATAACCAATGCAGCTGCTTTTAAGATTAGATGTGTGCATCCCTTTAATCATTTCAGTGGCTCGGTGCTGACAGACTGATTGTTCTGTCCAAATCTGGCACAGCAAATGCACAGCAGTAGAAATTAGCCCAACGGATCTTCATCAACTTGAGTACTTACATTTACATTTTAAATGTGACTCATTTTGCTGATGCGCTCATCCAGGGGGACATGTAATGAGTTCTGCAGCATTACCAGATTAAATAACAATGAGAAAATACAATAATTTTTTTGCTCCATAAAAACTAGTAATAAGTAATTGTTCAAGAGAAATATGTGGATCAAAAAGTGGAATAAAAATGGTTTTCTTCGCCTTTTATATCTTTTTGACTTTATTTTCAAGCTCTGCCCTAACCTGCGTTGTGTGCAGGTCCCTCCTGACTGGTCTGTACCCCCCAACATCTGGCTCCATCGAGGTGTATGGCAGGGACATGCAGACAAACATAGAAAAAGTCCGCCAAGAACTTGGAGTCTGCATGCAATACGACGTCCTCTTCAACCACATGACTGTCAAGGAGCACCTGCTGCTGTACGGCCAGATCAAGGCCCCACACTGGTCACAAAGACAACTGCAAGAGCAAATCCGCACGTGAGTGACACATCAATCAGAGAGGGAGACTGCTGTCTATAATGCATCCAAAAGACCAAAAGACTCACAGATTATGTACCAGTTAAATTTTGTCTTTCATTTTTTCCCAGAGGATGCTGAAGAGTGTCTTTTGCGTAGTGTCTTTCTTCATCTTCCAGTTTTAAATCAGAAAGTGTGGGCGTTATGAGAATCTTAGGAGAAATATTAGCTCAATAAACTGGTGGGATAAAATATGAAAGTATTAAATTAACGTTGTAGTGATTTTCTTTACTTGAACAGATTTTATTGTGATTTGTAAGAATGTCAAGGCTTCTGCAAAACGGTAGTTCTAACTAGAATCATTGAAATAAGCTCTTACTTCAAATTTTCATTATTTGCAGAATGTCTTTTTCTTCCACAGACGTAGGGGCAAGCACTGGGGAGAAGTTGTAGGAATATATTTTTACAAGAACATGTAATATTTCTATCTATTTTAGTCCTTTTTGCATCTTCTTAAATCAGTTTAGGGCTGAATTCATTTTTTATTCTGCTTCATCTCAAGCTATATTGCATCATGAGACTCTTTCTGGAGGGTTTCAATTTTACAAGAGGAGCGGTATTAAGCTTGTACCTTAAGGCAAAAGCACTCTACGTCTCTTGCAATGCAAACCTCTGATGGCTAATTAATGGAACTTAACGAGCCAACACTCAGCCTGAACGCAGGGAAGAAATGTTCACACGAGCTCGAGATTAAACGTTTTCCATTGACTTGTCTTCTAGGATCCTGGAGGAGACAGACTTGTACGCTCATAGACACAAGCGGGTTGATACCTTGTCAGGTGGTATGAAGCGTAAGCTCTCGATCTCCATCGCCTTCATTGGGGGCTCTCGCTTGGTGGTTTTGGATGAGCCCACAACAGGAGTGGATCCCTGCTCCAGGCGCAGCATCTGGGACATTGTTATCCAGCATAAGAAGAGTGAGTCTCACTTAAATACTGACAGTAAACAAACTGTACTTATATCAGTCAACACTATGATTATTATTACCATTTACCAATGTTACAGCTGCAATTCAGTACTTTTGCATGAAACACCCACAACATATTACGAGAATGTCAATCAGATTCTTAACTCTAATAATCTTAGGGCTTCACAAGGCTTAAGATTAGGCCTTAAAATAGATTTGGCTATGACTTAAATTTGTAAGTTTATATTTCCAGTGCTTCTTCATTTTTTTTTAAATATAAGAACTCTGCTCTGGTGTTATCCATTTATTCTGTGATTTGTAGCTGTAGCTACAGATATTTGATTATTGTAATACTGCATTTTCAGTATTAGGTAGTTATGCTGTGATAAAACTACAAACTCCATGATGCAGGGAAGCGGTAAGGCCTGTCAGAATGAATTTATCCACAGTCACTCAGCATTCCTGGCAAAGCTGTGAAAGAACACTGCTGATGAAGCTGTCTTAAAATAGCTTGTTTAAATTTTTTTTTTTCTGCTGTGTCGTCTAAGTTCTAAATTGATTTCATAACAGTCTGATCAAACAACAAAACTTCCAGAAAATAGCTGAAGTCCGATTTTGTTGTGATCCATACTTTGCTGGTCATTTATAGTGCAGCTTAGGCTCTCAGGCAAAGGTGACCCAATCACTTTCAGAAGTTGCTTTGATTTGACAAAAAAAAATCACAGGTCAACTAACAGCAACTTACACTGAGCCAGAGGCAGCTGATGTGCTCCAAATCATAACATTTCAACCACTATGGTCTCAGAAGAATCACTCCCCAGAAAATATGTCAACAAAATGGACAACTATGGCGGAAATGTCACTGCTTGGGATTTAATAAAACAATTTAGTCTTTGGCTTTTGTTTCCAGAGAGATTTGATCGTTACCGCTGCCTTTTGCAGCAGTCTAGAAGACTACTTCTCAATGAGTTACATTGCCTGCTTATTTGTTTTGCTGTTCAGATTATTTATCAGACGATTGCTTTTTAAGGGGTGTAATTCCCAGACAGCATCGCTTGGCAGGATTGCAATTCATTGTTTCATTTTTTTATGTTTCTTATAATTTTCTTTTTCTTCAGTATTTGACTCTTAGCTTTTCTATAATTTCATGATGTTGTTTTTCATGTCTGCTATTGAAGCCTACATTTCTTCCAGATGTGAGTTAGTCCAAAGGTTTATAAAATAAAACATCTTGGTTTATTGTTCACGGGAGAGCTGCTTTTGTTTATGAAGTCAGATTGAAAGCAGCAACTAGGGATTCCGTCAGTTCTATTAAAAACTTTTAATGCTGCTTAGTTCATCTGTAAATGTTTTGCATTCTTTTAGTGCTAAGGTAACTACTGCAATAACAAGGGAATACTAATGTGCTAAATATAGTTCTGGTCAGAAGTTTATATACACAGATCATCAGCATCAACTGATCAACAGCAGCTTAATTTTGGGGCTTTTTGACGACATACATCACACTTTCTTAGTAGTCTTTTTACAACTCTGACCTCAAATCTATTGAAAATTTGTAGAGGACTCTTAAAAACCTGGTCTGTTGCATAAAATATAAATTAAACATTTAAATGAATTTGTACAATTCTTTTTTGTTATATTATATTTCTGCCAGAAAGAGTTTTACAATCTCCAGTCAGCACTGCACACCCAATATTTATGGAGTTATCTTTACCAATTTGACCATTTGTAGAAATCCAACAATAAATGCAACCTTATGTTCTAAATTAGTTTTTGAAGTGCATAGAAGTTATAAAATTATACCAACATAAAAGGAACATTTAACTCCATTGCTAAAATCTCTGACTTAGTATTACATTCGTGCTCATAAAGACTGTATGTAAAGCCTTGACTAAAATCGAAAGATAAAAAGATAAAAAAATTAGCTTTAAGGTCTGTTTCAGATGTTATTGCAGTGAGAGTTCCTAGTCAATTTCAGAAACAAACACTCATAAAACTGCTTTTTATGACAGTTTGTATGATGATATTTCTTGTTTCTTTTCCTTTGTAATAACTCTGTTTGATCTATAGTTATTGGTTCAATAATCCCGGAGTCAACGATGCAGCTTTTTCTCATATACGTGTGTCATTTCAGACCGGACCATTATTATGTCCACCCACCACTTGGACGAGGCTGAAGTGTTGAGTGACCGGATTGCCTTCTTGGAGAGAGGTGGATTGAAATGCTGCGGCTCACCCTTCTACTTGAAAGACAAGCTGGGTCAAGGCTACAAGCTCACCCTCACCAAAAAGGTAATCATCCTCACAGGCATGCAGGCATGTCAGTGCAAAGCAATGAAAACTGATATTAAACCAGTGAAAACTCTCTTACTGCTGTTTCTTCTTCAACATGAATTTGTGCTCAGAATTTATTCCATCTAGTAAGTCAAATATTTCATATTACGCCAGAGCTGCTTGTTGTCAATGTCATAATATTTGCATAACACAGAGTTGAGAGATGATGGGGCACAACCTTTATCCCCAAAGGGCTGGGAGCACCTGAATATCTCTCATTTGTTATAGCACTCAAGGATAGCTCTTGGCATAAATTGAAACATTTCACAATCCGCTATTATGGAGAAACTTGACCGCTCATGTGGAAATTAATTCTAGGTTTTGACATACTCATTGAGAGATAGGCACTACTTACATTACAAATTTGACTGAAACTATAAACTCCTTCTTAAAATTAGCTTTGAGTTTTCATACATACTGTGTGTACACATGCATACACCTTTAGCTGTTTTTTGTGACTGACGGCACTGGCATGAGTTACATTTTTAACTTGTGTTGTGCACAAACGAGTTTAAATGTAGCATTAGCTTTTTATGAAGAACATTGAACTTAAAGGTAATGCTTTTTAAATTACAACTTGAACAGCTGTAAACTGAACAATATGGCAAACCTTACCTACTTCAAACACCAAAGATTGCCCAAAGTTCAGACCAAAGGCAGGAACCTGATGACTCTCTCTTAAATCCTCCCACATTCTTAGCGTGACACTTATGAGGAGCACAGCGAATGTCATGGTAAAACAGCCGAGAGGTCTGTCAAAACATCAGTTTCCAAAACAACACAAAAAAACTCAAAAGCGCACCCAGGGTCAGTGCAACCCAGCCACACCGCACAACGCTTGGGTTTTTTAGTGCTACAGTAACGGGTAGAGAAATGTGCCTCCTTCTTAATGTATTGTGTCAATTCTAACTCTTTTAGAAATAGCCAGAATACCAAAACTATCTTTATTTTAGGCAAGAAAAATGTCTTGAAACATCTCAGATTAATGTTGTGGGATTTTAGATTGGGAGGTAAACTGTGAAGTTAGTTTCAACTTGTGTGAATCCAACTCAAAACTAATTCTTGTTATTGGTGAACTTTACAAATACAAAGCTACCTATGTATTTTGCACAACCAGTACTTAGAATTTTGTTTATTTCTGTTTTTATAGATGTTTTTCTTTTTCTTCTTAGTGCTTAGTTGTTTGTTTTGCAACCTTTGTTTTTTGGAGAATAAATTTGTAAACTCTTCTCCAAACATTAAAACTCCAAATCATCTTCTCAGTATACAGGAGGGAAAACGGATTATGTTACCAGATAGGACAAAATAGACTTTAAAATTTCTGATGTTTTTCTTACAGATCCAAAGCCCAGAAGCTGAACGAATTGACAGTGCTGACCTCAAGGCCTTCATCCAAGCTCATCTTCCTGAAGCACGGCTTAAAGAAGCCCAGAGGGGTGATGTGGTCTACTCTCTTCCTCCCTTCACTTCATCCAACGCCTCATCATATCGCTCCCTCCTGACTGCGCTGGATGCCAACTTGGACGATCTTCAGCTTGGGGGCTATGGCGTGTCTGACACCACACTGGAAGAGGTGAGCTTTTACACAACCACATATGAAAAATGAAAATAGAGACTGAACCATGACTGAGTGAAGCCTTTTTACTTGGGTGTATGCAGATGTTTCTCCAGTTGACCAGTGGAAACCCAGACGGCAAGGACGGCCCTCTGTCTATCTCTGAGACGATTTCTGACACTCCATCTATCGACAGCTTCCCATCAGACTCCTGTGAAAGCAGCTGGAGCGCTGGTGACAAGATCAGTGAGTTGAAATGCTATTTTCATTGCTCGCTTCAACTGTTGCTTCTTTTCTCTTCCTGTTCTTCACCTATTGTGTTTTGGTTTTCCATTAATCCACTGCAGTGCCTTTCAAAAGTATTTCTCTTCCCATAAGCTGCTTACATTTTGCCAAGCTACAACCACAGATTTCACAGTATTTTAGTGCAGTTTCCAACACGAAGTAGTGCATACATTTAAAAAATTCTAAATGCATGAAAAATACCCAAAAAGTGTGTTTATAATAAACCTGTTGAGTGAAAACTTTGTAGAACCATATTTTGCTGCAATTCAGTCACAGTTTTAAGGGAGTCTTCTACCAGCTTACTTTGTGCTTTCCTCTTTGAACAATGTGTCAAGCTCATTCAGATCAAATGGAGAACATTTTTTTTAGATTTGATATCTGGAATTTGCCTCGGCCATTGTTGCACATTAATATGGCTTCATCCAAAGCATTCCCCTCTAACCGGCGCTCTTCCGGGATTGTCGGTTTTAAGTGTGATGTGCATTTTGTGTTCTTCCATCATACTTGGTAAGTCAAAATGTTTAGTCTCAACAGACCAGAAGACCTTGCTCATTATCGTTTCTGTTTCTATTATTTTTTTGCATTCCTAACAATGACTTTATTTTTAACATTCTTTTGAGAACACATTTAATAGTTGTCCTACATGAAAAGTTATATTTATACCGAGATTAAGTTGGACACAGGGAGATTCGTTGATGAGGTGACTACTGAAGGCAATTAGTTGCAGTTATTTGGGGGTGTCAGAGTAAAAGGGCTAAATGCAGATTCACCTCCTGGTTTCACATATTTATGTTGCATAACTTTAATAATTATACACAAATCTCTGTTGGTGTTTGACTTGAAATGGTAATAACTGTACAGACCACAGCATTTCTTCAAAGGGGTAATATATTCTGGAACTGTTTTATCCTCTATGATCATTGTACATTTAAAAAAAAAAACACCTTGTTGATGTTTTCCAGACCTTACCAGGTCATCCACTCTATCTGACCTGGGCCTGGCCTGGCAGCAGCTGACAGCCATGCTGATCAAGAGGTTCCATCACACCCGGAGAGACTGGAAGAGCCTGCTCGCCCAGCTCCTGCTTCCTGTTCTCTTTGTGATAGTTGCTATGGGCCTGGGCTCCATCAAGAGCGACATGCAGCACTATCCTGAGCTGGAGCTGAGCCCTGCTCTCTACAACGTTGGGCCAAGCTACTCTTTCTTCAGGTCAGATCCCTTTGGCAGAGAAATTACAGGCCACACCAGAAATGGAAATCAAAGAAGTAAATCAGGCTAATCAGGGCTCCAGACAAATGGTAGCGCTTGTGCAATCACTCCTCTCAGCTGGAAACTAAAAGCATGTGATTTGATCACATGCTTTTTTTGGTCAGGGGAATTTAAAGTCCTTATCAGCACAGTTTCAGTCAGGACTTTTTTGTTGTTGCATATGGGAAATAACCCAAAAGAAGCAACGCCACTCTGATTTCACGGGAAACAATCTCGGAAGGTTTGAAATAGAAATAGCAGGATATTCCACAAATGTGTGATTTAATCACTTATTTCCACGTAATTTGCATGTAACTCTTGTACAATCAATTTAAAGTGGTAGTTTGTTGAAGGGCAGATGGACTTTAAGTACAAGGTGCTGGCAAAGAATGCAAAGATTTGAGGTCATCAAGATGCAGAGAGCTCAGATTCTTGATCAAAGGGAGAGAGATGAATAGTGTCAGTAGATCGTGAGATGGCTTCATCCTCAACATGTCCTGTTGTTTGATCAACGGGACATGAAGCAGGGGAGAAAACGCTGAAGTGTGAATCCATATCAAAGACGGAGTGGACACTCCTCCTACACCTCTTTAACTTGACATACAAATTAGACCAAAAATATGACACATCATTATATTTAGCAGGAATGTTATGGGTGGGGGGACAAAGGTAAATTAGATGCACATAAGGCTTTCCTGTTTGTAGATTTTATCATTATTTTCAGGCATCTAGTTTCCTGTTTTTGTTTTTTTGTATCAACAATGGTAATTATCTCGTTGTTTTATTTATGAGTGTGTATTCCTGAGTTTAAATTAAGAGAAGGGGGTGACTAAAACAAAACCATCTAAATCTAAAGTGGCATGTCAGTTGTTTCATGCTTTCCTTTCATCTCTGCCTTTCATGTGCTTGTATTTTTCTGTAAATATAACTAATTGTGTCTACATGTCAGTTCCAGGATTAATATATTGGTTTTATGCAACCTTGCTAAAATAAAATCTCAGACTGACTTTTTTTGTATTAGGTTGCATCATTTTGCTTGAAATATTCAGGGTACCTTTAAGTCTAAGCTGAGTGTTTTCTGACTCCACAGCAACCAGAATCCTCAATCCAGCCATCTGGTGGACACCATGATGTCATTCCCTGGGATCGATAACGCCTGTCTCGACAACTCTGATAACCAGTACGTAATTACACTTCCAGCTGTTCCCATTTGCTAAAAAATACACTCATTTTGCTAACTGCCTCTTCACTTTCCAGCGATTGCTATTCTTCCCATGCCTCCTGGTTCTCTCTTTATTTTATTTTACTGGACAGCCTCTCTCCAGTCTTTTATTTTTCATTCTCTCTGGTCTCTCTCTCATGTCTCTCCTCTTCATTTCCTTGCTGCTCAGCTCGAGGAACGAGGCTGAAAGCCTGCAGCAGGTCTCTGTGATGTGACAGCATCATCTGTATTCCATAAACACCTCGTGTTTATAGGGGAGATTTTCCCCTTGCAGGCCCTCAAATCAATGTTGGCACTCATGAAGCAGAACCATGGGGAATTTTAAACCCCCCATTTTTCCACCTCCCCCTCCAAAAATCATTAAAAGGAAACATAAAAAAAGATAGCAAAAGCATAAAACAGTTTGCATGTTTGCTCACAACTTTCTGCTATAGAAAAATTATATTGATTATTGCTAAACATTGTGTTTGCAGAAGTAAATCTAAAAAAAACACTTTAACTATCATTATTGGCAGTTACTGTGCATGTATTTCAGCAGTCTGTTGTTTTATTTGCACATAGTGTCCCTTAAACCACTTGGTGGAAAGTAAACTGTGTGGGAGTCGAGCAATAACCCACACAAACACATTTCACAAAATATCACAACACATTAAACAGCTTGGAAAACTGTGATCAGAGAATATATTTAACTTCTAGTTTCACTGAAACCGCCCAAACTCATAGCTACTTCATGAGTCACTGTGGCTTTTACTCTTCTCTCAGTTTAACCATGCACATTGTTAGTATGGCACAGACAAACATACAGGATCAACTCTTTCTGATCTGATTTATTTTCTTACCAAAATTCTGAATCTTGAAAAAGGTATGATCACAAACTCATGTCGAGCTGCCTTATCTCACTGCAAATGTTTTTTTTTTTTCCTGTTAAAGGATCTGCACAAGGAGCACAAACAGCTGGCGCTCCAGTGGGAATGTCTCCAAACCATTTAGTGTGTGTCAATGCACCAAACAGGAACAGGTGAGTCTGGGTCAGGGAGAACAGTATGTGTGCGAGTGAGTGAGTTTTTGTGTTCTCACTTGTCTCCTCTGATGGCCACGTTCTCCATCATTGTAAAAAATGGGCAATTGTGAACCATTTGTGTCTTCTGTATATGACAGATTTGCAACAAGGACAACCCTCAGCCGCCCTTCAAAGAGATCCCCTCGTCTCAGATCGTCTACAATCTGACTGGCGTCAACGTGGAGAACTACCTGGTGGCTACAGCCAATGACTTCATCAGAAACAGGTGAATAGAGGATAATTTAGCTTTGTTTAATAGTGGTGTAACAAAATTTTTACTCATGTTTTATTAATGAGTTACAAAATATTATTCAATTATATTTTGATTTAGCAAGTGAAAATATAACTCTGACATGTTTTGAATAATTTTATTATGTTGTTTTCTACCCAATTTTATACTTCTATCTGTATTTTAGTGATTTCGCAAATACTGTTTTATTCTGCTTTTGATTTGACAGAAGATTGGCATCTTCTGTCAATTGATCAATAATTATTTAATTGAATGAAATAATTATTGAATTATTTAATTCAATTATTTATTGAATTAAATAATTCAATAATTGTTGAATTATTTAATTCAATAATTACTTAATTATTGAATTAAATAATTTTGAATTATTTAATTCAAAATTAAATAATTAAAAAATATTAAATGTAGAATAATTAAAATATTATTCAAAAATAACTTTGAATATTATTCCGAACCTTGCCTTCCTGTTAATCAACCCATCATACTATTTTCCAACTGCCTTTGATTTCATTGAAATACATAGAAACTCTGCTGCTGAAATTACATACGGTGAAGTTCTTATTGGTAGTATTTTTTTTTTACCTTTGCTAAATGCATGTCATATTTTGCAGTTTGTAGAAAAGTAAGCTAATCAGACAAAACACCATGTCCTAGCTCTGTGTAGCATTTTAACCTCAACTTAACCCAAAAATGAATATTAATGAATTGTAATATCCACTAATATGGCATAGATGAGAGCATTTTTACTATTTTTTATAAGCAGGACTAAGGAATATTACATCCTATAGGCAGTTCTCTAAATCCACTAAAAGCAAATATATGTAGCTTATTGATTACTTGATATTAACTTGCTCATGCCGCTCCCAAAAGATGCTGCCCTGAGCAGTTCCGCATATCAGAAATTGCCACTGCATAGATGTGACAAGACTTAATACTCCCTAAACACATTTCCTTTCATCTAATTTAGCCCCATGTAAAATGCTCCATGCTACATTGTGATAGATGAGAAACAGTGTGAGAGCACTTTGAGTATTTCTAGTTAAATGTGTCTCTCAAAAGTTGTGTCACTATAGAGAGGAGAGAGCAGAAATGTAAAAACTTGTTTGATAATTCCTCAAAGCTTTCTTTTCATTGTAGCTCAGCTTGAGATAAACTAGCCTCCTGTATGCCTCAGATGACTCTTCATGTTCATACTTTGAGGTTTTACCTCAAATGCTTTTTACCTCAGTGTTGGATATTTGCTGTGAGAACAAGAGAAGAATCCACTGAAAAACAGAGTGCATGTCACATTTTATTTCTCACGAGGAACCAGAGCTGCTTGTTTTGATCGATGTGTCCACTCTGATTTTTCAGGTATGGTGGCTTTGCTTTTGGCATGCCTCTCCCACCTGACTTGCAAATGGACTTAAAGGACGTTCCCAAAAACCGCACATTGTCAAAGGTAACTTTGTTTTCCCACTTGCCCGCAAAGTGTGATCTTATAATTTTAATTGGTGTGTTGAAGAGTTTTTAAAAGTTAATATATCACTTCTTAAGTACACTCTGCTAGATTAATGCTCTAAGATGCAGCCAGACTGTTAAATCGTCACTGTTGTCATAAATATGCTTAACTGCGACACTTGTGCAGTAAAGGCTTTCCCACAATAATATCTGAAGCTCTGCGAATCTTTAAGGTGTTCTTTCATTGAGCTAATTTACATTTTCAGAATTTTACCACTGTGAAGTGGGTGATTTTAATGCTTACCTACATGACCATAGGTCTGGTACAACCCAGAGGGCCACCACACAATGCCAGCGTACTTAAACAGCCTCAACAACTTGATCCTGCGTTCCAATATTCCAGCAGACAAGGATCCACAGAAATACGGTAAGCTGGATTTAAGAAATGGTTTCAGGGTCTTCAGCTAATACCAGAAATAATTATGTAATAGGATTACTATTGATTGAAGCTTAATGTCATTTTGAGATAGTTTTGAGAAGTTATATCCTCAGTTTTTCACTGTTAATCTCTGATATTCCTTCAGGTAAACAATTTGTCCTCGTTAATATAAAGATTTGATTAGAAAAAAAAAAAAACAGGATTTTTTTTACATACATATCTGCAATATTAGCATATCAGCATTACCAGGTGCAGCCTGCACATTTTGTGTTCTAAATACAGACAGCTACAAACTGCTTGTTTACTCATGGTTCATTTTTGCTAGATTAAAGCCAGGGGGTGCTGTGTATCCTTACACTAACAGCATGATGCGTGGTGCATACTAATTAGTGTCACTCACTGGGGAACTATGCTAAAGAGAGACAAGGCTGGCCCACGTTTTTTGTTTCGTTTCAGCCCTGAGAAGCACCCCAACCATCTGCCTTAGAGCAGGACCCAAACACACATACATGCACATATGAATAATAAAAACTGCACAGATAAACATATACGGGGCATGAACAGAAGAACAGACGCATGCATTTTAATTCCCCTGCAGATGATAGAACTGCTCCAGGAAAACGTGTAACCATTTAAATGATACCGTTAATGGGGGAGGCTGGCAAGGGTGTGGATCCGGTGAGATTGCTTTTCAAGGTGACCAGTTTATCTGTCAAAGCTGATGCTCGCACTCTCACATTGTGCACCACAGTGTAAGCAGTGGGCTGGGAGCCTTTAGATGTCTGCATCAAACAGTTTTTTCATCCCCCTCTCGCAGGATTTCTGACCATATCCACCCACTATTGCAGATGTGCTGTAACACTTTAGATCATCAGTCTCTACTGTCAAGACTGTAGATTTTAATCAGACTCACTGGTGTTGCATTTTGTATTGGGAGACTTTGTGTAGCAACCTCTTGAGAAAATATACATTTTATCAGCTGTTTAATAACTCAACGTTATGAGCTGAAATGTACTACTTAGAATAATAAAACACCTATAGCAAACTTGAATTGTAGAAAACATGGTCTATTTAGAAGACAAAAAAATGTAAAGTGATGCTATTTCACAGTTAACTTAACAAAAGGCAAGCTCCAACATCACCCTCCTTTTCATCTGAACGCAAGTCACACACACTGTGTTCTACTAAAAACACAGAATGTCAGATTTGTTTCAGATGTCTTTAAAAGTTGGTAGCAACTTAGAGACATCATATGCATCACACGTAGATGACACTACCACAATAGTTATGTAAATGTATCACAATTTTAATTGACTAATAACAACAGAACTTTATCACATGCAACACTATGCAGACACTCTTTGCACAGGTGAAGGCTCACCCAAATCAGCATGCCAAATGCTGGAAGAGTCTCCATCAGCAAGGAGCTCCTATTTATCTTTTGCTTTATTTAGCTTTATAATCACTTGGTCACTTGCTAGCACTTTTAGACCTTATAAAACAAATTAAACTTAAAGGCCAGAATATGAGGTGGTCCTTAAATTTTGACAAATGAAAATTAGCCAATGTTATGAGGACAAATGTAAATTATTCTATCCTTTTGCAATAGCACAATGTAGATTGTGCACATACTTGGTGGCAAGTATGTGACAATACTTGATGTTTTACAAAAAATACTTCCTTTGTTCATATTTTCATCACATAATCATCAGACATATGCTCCATACTACAAGATAAAAAAAAATGGTTACAGCAGCTAAAGATAAATACAAACATGATATGAATATGAATTTCCATTAGTCATACATGTCCCATCTTTGCACTCTTGGTGCTTTTAAGGAGTGCACAGATTCTCCATTCTGTTCGGAGGCTAATGTGCTTCAGGTGGACACATACTCTTCCCATCTCAGGAAATGTAAGCAAAAACATGAGGAAGAGTTGTTTGTGTCAGTGAGCATCTAGAATTCCACAGGAAAATGACAAAGTAAATTCAATTCCCCCTCTGTGTGCGCCAGCAAATCAAATCATCTTGTTGTGTATTTTGCAATTGACTGTGTCCCAGGCTAAGAGAATATCATTGCTCATTTGATTCTGTGCTGAAAAAACAGCTTGCATGCAGTATTTTTTTTTATTTTTTTTTTACCACTGATAATAAAATACCCTGTTTCTTTCTATTACAGCCATTTCTGTCTCCAGCCACCCCTACTTTGGCCGGATGGATGATGAAGACATAGTGTAAGGCCTAAGCTCAGTGTTCTGTTGAACTGATTACCAGCACGCAAAAGCACAAACAGCTGTAGTCATGGAAAAGACCTGTATCAACCACTGATGCAGCAACTGAAAATTCTGCTGTGGATTTAAGATCACCAGCTTTTGTAAAAATGACAGCTGACATTGGAATATTTCTCTTTAAGTAATATGAAAATGTGTAAGACAAGCATTCAAATTACGTTTTTACAGCCTTCCCATCATTAATGGTTATAATTTCTCATAGGAAGAACAGAGGTGATGCATTAGAGAGCAGTGTGAAACATGGCTTTACTGTCATTTTAAATCAACAAAAGGATGGCAGAGTCCACATTTTGAGCAGATGTTAGCATCTTGTATGTGTTAGCATTGCTAGAATTATTAAATGACATTTTCTGTGTATTCCCTCAAAAATTTTAATCATCACCAAGACTGAGATTTTCTGCATATACTATTCAGTCTAAAAACGACTGGAATATTGATTATCTTTGAGCAAATCTTGCACATTTCTCTGTCCATCACTGGTATCAACAGTTCAGTTGATGTAAATATTATAAAATTACCCCAGTTAGAAGGGAATATGAGTTGTTGTTTGCATGACCTGAGATGATAAAAAAAACATTCTATTTTTCAAAATTGGACTGTGAAGTCAGGATGGATTAAAGACAGGGAGATACATGACAGCAGTATTTACCCATATTTGATTTTCTAAATGGATTTTTCTTAGCTTGCGCTATTGATCAGAGTCCCAATGTAATGAGTGTTTATCCTTAAGGTGGCACTAAGGTGGATTGATTCTCCATGGCTTCATAGTATTAGTTTATTAAAAATACTCTGTATTTCACTTTAGAAATTAAACTCTGAGAAGGAATTTTAGCAACCTTGTTGCTTCATAAAGCCTTCTTCTTTTTGTTACCCTAGTCGAGCTAACCCTCTCACCAGTCGATTCATTGTGACTTATCACTAGTTTCTTCTGTTGTCTGAGCTGCAGCCTGCTGACATATTGCAGCAGCCACATTTGCTCATTCATTCACTCTAGGGTAATACTTGGCTTCCTCGCTTGATATATTGATTTGGCCTGTGCTGTGTTAAAGATATGGCAGATGTATTCCTTAAAATGTCTTGATTCTCGCCTTGCTGTAGCTGTGCCCATGGGAGAAATTGTAAGGCTATCTTGGCTGCACTGATAACAAGCCTGTTCAGTAGCTGCCGTTCCTGGCTTTCTTCTGTAGTAAGCGCTGCCCTGAAAACACCCACCACATGTCCCTCTCTGCTGTTGCCTCGGTCTCCCTCTTGGTCACTCTGGCAGATTTATCCACATCCTCCTCATAGCCTTGTGCAAGATATTCAGTCTAATCTGTGGTGTTTTAGCCATACTAGAGCAGAGTACTAAATGTAGTTTAGCAGTTTTCAGTGGAAGTACAAAAGCTTTGGAGAAATGAACAGCTGCTGACTATGGGCTTCAAATAATTTGACCATCAAAAATTGAACATAGCTTCAACAAGGTTTTGAAGCTATGTTGAATCAGAACAGCCTCCACAACAATAATCTCTACATGAAGCTGTCTAATTATTTTTTTTCGTTTGGTGCTATCTTGTTATAAGTGAGGAACATTAATCCTTTTGTACAAAGAATTACTAATTAATGAGATTCCATTTATTGCTAGCCACTTCAATTGTTCAGATTAGTCAGATCTCAACAGGGGACGCTAATGATCATTGGACGCAAAACTCAAAAATGGGCCACCCTTTTCAAGAAATTGTCAAAGAATTCTGGCACATCCCAGTAAATTGGTTCATTTGCTTCAGTCTAGAGGAAGCAAAGCAAGCTGCAATATCTTCCTCAAGAATATTTCTGATTAATGATACTTCAAGAAGTATGAGCATAACTTAATCCAATCGTCTCAATGATTCTTTTCTTTCCTCCACAGTGTCGAGGGAATGCTTCATATCATGGTGGCCATGTGTGTACTGACAGGATTTTCAATCGCGACAGCCAGCTTTGCCATCTACGAAGTCAGTGAGCACCACAGTGGCTCCAAGAGGCTCCAGCACATTGCTGGCATCAGCGAGCCCTTCTACTGGGCTGTGAACTTCTTTTATGACATGGTATATCTTCTTGTATTGAGGCGGCATACCAAAAGGAACATTGCAGTGCCTGATTTAATCATGTAACTAATTGGTAATATGTTTTTGCGGCCCCACAGGTCATTTATTTGATCCCAGTGACACTGACCATCTGTGTGATTGCTGCCTTCCAAATTCCTGCCTTTACGGATCGACAAAATTTGGGTGCCATCAGCCTGCTTTTTGTGCTCTTTGGGTTAGTATTTTTGGAAAAAGCTTAGAAATTGCTAATTATATATTATTTTTATTTACTATCACTTGTGGTTGCACTTTTCACCTCAAATGTATAGTATGTGATAAGAAATTAGGCCATTATATTGTTCCAACCTTTATAAAAATCATTCAGTTAAAGCCAGAACACATGCTACACTAGCTGTAAATTCTATATTGAAAAGAAAAAAGCAAAAAACTGAATTTTGTACTTGATCAAACAGTTAGGTTTTGGTTATGAAAGTTATTTTCACTCATCTGTAACCTTTGAAAACATCACAATTGCTCAAAAATATCAAACGGCCTAGGAAATTTGTAGTGAGACAATAATCAGTTTTAGATTGGATAACTATGAAGACTTTACTATTTTAACTTAAATCTAAAAGTTATATGAAACTTTTTTTTTATCACATCAAAGCAGTAAATTAAATAACTCCTTACCCATTCTTCCTATCTTCCTTATCTTCTTCTGAGTATTCTACTTCTAATTTAGGATTACATTAACATCATTTTCTCAAAGATGATGTTAATGTAAAATTGTAGCTAATTTAAAAAAAATGGTTTGAGCAGCTCCATCCTGCTGGATGCAATTTTTTGCTCAATCAGGGCTGACTGGAGCTTTTAGCAGGGACCTTAAAAATGAAAAGCTAAAAACTTCATTCATAGAAGGTGCTCTGATTATATAACAAATAAATGTACTGTGTTACTCAATAACTAGTCTCTGTTGTATCAATTAACCTTTTGTGGTGCAGATCATCACATTACATTGAAAGAGTATTCAGCCTCTTGAACTTGTGTTTTCTTTTGATGACAAGCATCAATACATTTTTATTGGGATTTTATGTGATGAACCAACACAAAGCAGTGCAAAACTAGGTGCACAATTCTAAAGCAAACGATAAGTTATTTTTTTCTGCTTACAAAATAAAATTTTGAAGTAGTTTCCATGTGTTATGCTCCTTAGGACAATAATTTGTAGAACCATCTCTTTTTGAGATTACAAGTTGTCTTCAATTCAATTATATTAGTTTTTAGAGTACTTGTATACCGGTTTTCTGCATCTACGGTATATGGCTTAAACTCTTCTTAGATAAAAACCCACTGTGTACAGTAATTTTTGTCTCTTATCTCCTTTGAAAATTATTCTTAGATCTGGGCTTTCAGTAGGATTTTCTAACTCATGAATATGCTGTGATCTAAGCACTATAGCTCTGATTTTATGCTTAAGGTCGTTGGACTGCTGGAAGGTGAACCTCCCCTCAGGGCTTTTACAAGTTTTCTTCCAATGTTGCTCTGGATTTAGCTTTACTTAGCTTCCCATCAATGTACCTGTCCTGACTAAAGAAAAGCACCCTCACAACATGATACTACAACTATGAGGGGAGTGCTGGTCCAAAGGGATTTTTCAAAAATTCTATACTTTCACCAAGCTAAATGCTGGGGAAGTACATACTTTTCCAGGGCACTATAAGAAGTGGTTTAACCAAATAGTCATTTTATCTTGAACTGAAGGAAACTATAAGTTATAAGGCTAATGTAGTCACAATAAGATAATTTCCTATTTTGTTATTGGGCTTTTTACGCAAGGAATCCTGTTGGATTTTTGTGAATTTATCCTCCCAAGCCCCAAACTCTCAAGGTAGAATTTAAAGTCTATAAAACCCTTGGCAAAATAAATCCACAGATGTATTTTTTGACTGGAAGGGTACATATTGCTTTATGGTGTAAGGCCCAGGGGCTTCTGACTAAGCATCAGTGTGTAACAAGATGTCAACACGAAGCTTCTGGCTGCCTGTAAAATATTATCAATATGAACACTGAAATCTTGTTGGCAAACAGTGAAACTTTGAATCAATCAAAAATCCAATGTTTCTTACAGAGGATTTTCCTAAGCCTTGTGATCATCCAACTGCTCCTACATTTACAACAGTCTTTCCTCGCATATGCACTGGGATTTCTAATCTCTAATGGGTGTTACTTTGTTTGCTGCGAGGTTAAATTCACAGCACAGACCAGACGGAGGCTGCTACTGTCAAACGTAAAGACATGTTTTTTTTGTTTTTTTTTTACTTTCTTAATTTCTTTTGACAACAGATGGCATTAGCATAGAAAGACTGTTATAAAATCCCTCCCAACATGGTTATTCCAGAGACAGACAGAAAAAGGCCTAAGAAACAAATAGATCCTAATACAGTACAGTGACAGCTGGATCTCAAGTTTAAAAATCCTTCTGATAAAGATATTCAGATTTTTCAAACCAATAGTGTATGTTTTGTTTATTTGTACCGGAAGACTCCATTATATCATTCACCAACTGTAGTGGAAATTTAGACCCCTGTGTTGGCCGTTGTTGTTCCCAGGTCTCATACTGAGTCCTATATCATCGTAGGCAGAGTCAGCACTCTGCTTCTCATTTATCAGACAGATGTCTCCCTCCCAAGCAATGAGTAATCGCACTGCTCCATCTGTCAGGCTGCACCCACCTGGTCTGGTGTGCAGCCTTCTTGCTTCTGTTCCTTGTCATGGCTTGGCACCCACAGTCTGCCTACCAAGCACCTTTTTTTTTGGACATGGCACACAGATGCTTTGTCTCTGTCTAGCTATGTGTCTCTTTCAATTCCTTTCCTCCTTTTTTTTATTTTTCATTTCTCTCTTTGTTTCACTTTTTTCTTCTGTTCCTCACTAACCACTCCCCTCCAATCAAACGAAGTAGCAGATTACGTGAGAGAAAAAGGAAAGAAGATGTTCCTCCACCTGGAGAATAAAGAGAGAAGTAATTTATCCTTGTCTGTTTTGGCATCAAAACTGAATGTTTACTCTTCTTTGGTGTGGTATTTTCCACTTTACTTTTTTCAATATTCTTCTGTGCCTGCTTTCATCAAGCTCAAATCGACTGTTTGGTCTGTTTAGACACTCTCATTTAAAGTTTTTTCTGGAGATTATTTGTGATAAATGATTTTAAAATATTCTTCCTTTGACAAACTCTCAGGTTTGCCACATTCCCATGGATGTATCTGCTAGCGGGTATCTTCAAAGATGTGGAAAAGGCCTTCATCACCTATGTGTGCATCAACCTCTTCATCAGCACCAACACCATCATCACCACCTCCATTCTATACTTTTTGGGACAAATATCGATGCACCACTCTCAGGTAACCAGCATGCTTCAGATATCCACACAGAGCACAACATTGAGTTCAAAAACAAGATCTTTAAGCTTATTTTTTTTTCTTTCATCCTAACAGATCATCCAGGAAATCCTGAAAAAGCTGAGCAACGCATTCCTCATCTTCCCCCAGTTCAGCTTTGGGAACGGACTGATGCTGCTGGCCAGGTCAAACATCGAGGTCCAGATTCTCAGTGGCTATGGAATTGACACCTACAAGAGTCCATTCTCCACAGAGAGCTTGGGCTGGATGTTCATCTCTTCCCTCATCCAAGGATTTTTATTCTTTACCCTGCGCCTCTTACTAAACAGGTCCCTCATACGGAAGGTCAGGTAAGGTGCCAGATGCTAAAGGGAGCTTTTGTTTTTTTTTTCTATTTAGCTTGTTATGAACAACACTAAATCAGGGTGCACTCATTTTAACCCTTAAAACCAATACAACATGTACATGTTGTTTCAAGGTCTGTTTTTTCAGTCTTCTTGCTGTTATGAGGTTGGATATATAACAGGTGCAGCAAAGTGTGGCTCAGTTGGTAGAGTAGTGTGTCAGAAGATGGTGGATTCAGCACCTCTCTTTTTGTAGGCATCTAATTTTGGGGAGAAAGACACTGCCTCAGTCTGACCTTGAAGAGGAGGATGAGGATGTGGCAACGGAGAATCTTCGGGTGGTCAGTGGAGCAGCCAGCTCAGACCTTTTGCAGATCAATCAGCTCACTAAGATCTACCAACATTTCAGTAAGAAGGTCCCTGCTGTCAAGAAGCTGTCTGTGGGCATCCCTGCTGGAGAGGTCAGAACTCACAAACAAAAACACAAATTAGTAATACAATGGAGTCTGATTAAAGACTGTGTGACAGTGAAGTGGTCATTGTTTCCCTAATTACCAACCTGTGGCAGAAACAAATCTCTATAATTATCCAAACAAAGCAGAGTCCAAATAATGTCTAAATTATGCTGTTTTCTGAAGAGTTTAGTTCTTGTACAGCTCACCATGAGAGATTTAAACCAAATTCAGTTTTTGTAATTATTGCTATTATTATATAATCAAATACTAATAATATATTATTTCCAAGTATCCGTATTTTGTGATGCTCTGGGCTGCTTTTACAAAGTTATTGCCCAAACTGACATTTATTATCAGGTCTTTTAAAGGTTAGATTATTTCTCAATATCTTTTTTGTTTATCCATTTGTATTAAACCATTAACTTTGTTTTTGCTACATTGTTGAAGACATTGTTGAAAACTTGCATGAACATCAATTTAATCTTACTACTTTCTAAATAAATATTTCAGTTACTAAGTTAAGTCTTTGCCTTTCAGTGCTTTGGCCTCCTGGGAGTGAACGGGGCAGGAAAAACAACCACCTTCAAGATGCTGACTGGAGACGTGAGCCCCACTGATGGCTCCGCACAGATCAGGGACAGGAATGGGTAAGCTGTATGACAACTAGCTTATAGACAAAACATTCAAACTTTTCAAATTTTCTTTTGTGCAGTGTTGATGGAAGTAGGTAAATGTTTGTAGCATAGCTTTTACATGATTTGTTTTGAGGATACAACTATATTTCAGATGTTTACATGTCATTCTAAAGCTATTAAGTATGTATCAGAGAGGAAATCATATTTCATACCATTTAAAAATATTTTTCTTGGCCCCAGGCGCTTGGTGGACATCATGGACTGCCGTGGCCAGGGAATTAACATCGGCTACTGTCCCCAGGTGGATGCACTTGACGATCTGCTCACTGGAGAAGAACATCTGTACTTCTATGCTCGCATTCGTGGCATCTCAAAGAGAGAGATAGCTGGGGTAAGCAAGAGCTGTCTTTCAAAGCTTTGGGTAGTGACAACATCATATGCAAAACGGCACAGAATCTGATACATATTCCAAGGTGCACCCTCAGTGCAGCACTGGAAGCTGTTGCTTCCATGCATACCTAATCAGAGCGTATGATGTGTGCTGAAAGCCTTACAGTCTGGAGCGAAATGGAAAAGCTATTGTCGTCTTGGCTCTGCGTCCAAACTTCAGAATTGAGGACTGAAGTTTTCATCAATGCAGACGTGTTTTTTGCATCTCTGCAGATTTGTGTTTAAATGATACATTGATGGTGGTAGGATCTTATTAGATGTGTCACTTTATCCCCATTCTTCTCATTTATCTTTGAGAGAACTAATCAATCTTGCTTCTGTGGTAATTACTCAGCGTGCCTGTCTGTCACTGCTGCCAACATGAGAGAAATTAGCAGAGGTACAAAAAGAAAATGGAGTTTAGGGGGAGCTTTGAAAACATTTTGCATATAGAGCAAGCAATCTTTGTCTTTCTGACAACCTGCATGTTCTTTGCTTTTGTGCTAATCTTGTGTTTTTCCCTGATCAGCTTCCGACATGGCAGGTGCATTGCTAGATCCCAAGGCAATGCACTTTCATGCATAAAATTAAGCAGTCATGGATCAATAATAATAGATTAATTATTTTATATTTCTGGTCCTTTCCTAATCTGATTGTTGCACTCCAAAGCCAATTCAACACAACTTCCTTTAGGAATAATTTTCTTTTAAAATTCTGATTTTTCTTTTCTTTTCTGTAGGCTCTATGTGTGTTCTCGTGATTATCACACTTTATAGACTTACAATAAACCTTTTAGCTCAGTGCAGTAGTATGCTCTATATCAGCACACTTTGTGTAAATTAAAGCATATTTAATTTATATTGAGATTATGAAACAAATAAGGAAAATAAATCGATCCAACAGTTAAGTAATTAGCTCATGGTAAATATTTTTGTTTTAATTTTTTGTGTAAATACATTGAAACTAGTATTTTTACCAAATGTTATCATTTAATGAAAATCACATACTCTAACATGCTTATCTGGTACAGTCCCATAATAAAATATGACTTAAAATCTGTTTCCTTTAGGGACTAAGTAAGATGATTACATATTTTCAATTATAAAATCTGTTTTTTTATCTAAACCAATGTCCGTTCAGATTAAATTACTCAGGAGTTTAGATTATATAATCTTTGCATCATCTGATTAATTCAGAAATTGAATAAGTGTATTTATTTCCATTGCATTTACAGTAGCTACACTTTGTGATTATGCTGCTTATCTCCATGGAGATACCGAAATACAGCTGAAAATCTGTGCCACTTGAGGGGTTTGTGAGTTCAGTGTAAATAAGCATGGTCATCCAGTCAGGTTAAAAGAGAGATTCAATCAGTCATGTTTCATGACTCATGCTTTTCTAACTCATTAATCTTTTTATAGCCCACCTCACTGACCACACAGAATAAGCACATCTTTGTGTGACCTCACCATCATTTCATTAGTTCAGAGAACAAAGCAATAAATCTCTAAAAGCTAACATTGATCTAGCTAAAATCGACTTGGTGACGTTCTGGGATGATGTCATAGAGCAAAGGTAAAAGAGGCCAAAAAGTTGTCTTCACATGCATTGTAAGATATGTTTATTGCTTTTTTGACTTTTCGTAGTCTGCTAAAACGTACCATCATTTCTCATAAGTACTGACAGCTGGTGCGGCAGTTGTCATGACAAATCTGGATTATACACAAGAAAAAAATCTGCCTCCCTTTCTCTTCCTGCGCTCCATTTTCCACAGAAACTAAAAAACATTGATTGTCTCTGACACTCTCAGTCATGTTATCAACAGAACCAGAGACAACATCAGCAAGTATACTCAGACACACAAAGACACGGAGAGACAATGAAGCACAGAAATAGATGTCTGACACTAATCACTGTCGCCGCTGTTGTCGCAGGCCCTTCGCCTTCATCTGATCAGGCTAATGACAACAATGGTTGTAATAGCCACAACGGCAGTGTCAGCCTAATTCACCAAGATGAAGTTATATATAGAATTTCTCTTGATGATGTCTCCTGCTGACAGTCCCCTTGCTGTGGATAATGAGACAAACCTTAATGGGGTCATTTCACATTGACATGGTTTTGTCGGCTTAATGAGTTGTTACATCAAAGGTGCTGGAGAGTGGCTTTTATGAGAGAACATGAAAACACAACAAATTTTGATCTGAACCTGGCAGGAATGTAAATAGCTGTAGCTACTAGTCATTCAGATTCGGTAGATGAATACTGAGTAGCTTTCGTAACTATTTAATTTTGTAGACATTGTTCAACTACCTGGATCACTGAACCAAACGGAAAAAAACAAGAGTTACGGCTGAAATCCTCTTACAAAGGAAAAGTAGAAAATCTAAGCCAACTGAGGTATCTATTGCATTAGCTTGCTCTATTGATCTGCTTTCCCAACTCTCCAGCTGGTGAGGAAATGACCACAGTTTAATTGTAAATGACCTCAAGCTTTTTTAAAGCACACTAGTATTAGAGCTCACAGTTCCATGCAATTGATAAAACAAAAACAGTGGAGATATTTTTTAACCGCCTCTAATCATTAGGTATCATTCTGCTTTGTTGACTTATTCCTTTGCAAAAAAGAATTTACTGACATGCACCAAATGGATTTTCCTGCATCAGTTCCTGCTGCCTTAGGATTGCTGCCAGTTTTTGATAGAGTAAAGTCACCATGTAATGTCATCATTGTAGTACAAACAATATTAAATATGCATGTGCGTGGAGCTGATAGACACCTTACTATGTTGCTGTAGTGGACTGAATAGGAGAAAGCAATTACTGTAAGACCATTAATATCAAGTTCCCAGTGAGGGGCAGGCCACTGTTTGCTCTTTGTCCTTGTAAATCCACATTTCCCTGCTGAGTATATGCTCAAAGCAGTAGTGGCTTTTTGGACCTCTGCTGAGAGCATCCATTTGGTGGATTAAATGGGTAGGAAATCAACTTTCTGGCTGTTGGTTTAGATCTGCTTTAGTTAACAGTTGAATGGCTTTTAGTTTTCCGTGTTGGAAATACCACACAGCTATGATCAGAAGTTTACATACACCCAACACGTACATTTTCCAGGGAGGAATGATTTTGCCAATGACAAATTCTGTGATTTATTTATCTTTTTAAACAATATGATCTTTTTGTGTACACATGTTTTCATCCAGACAGTGTCAAAATAATTGATAAAGGCGCAAATATGTACTTCTAGATGAATGTCTCTCAGCAAGTAGCAAAGAAACTGCACATTTTTTATAGCATCAAGATTCCGGTGTACTTTTTGGCAGGACGTTTGTCCATTATTTTTTATCATAAATACTAGAGCTCGTTTAAATCGATTCCTGGCATGAAGCCGATTTTAAAGCCTTTTAAACAAACTTTCAACAGATCTGAAGTCAGAAAATTAAGGAAGCCTTTCAGAAAAGTTGTTGATTTGAATTTTCACCTTTCCACTAGTGGCAAAATAAGGAATTGGAGAATATTTGTATTAAATTCAAACATGAGTACTTATTTTCTAAAAAATCTTTGAAGTTGCCAATGAAGAGTGTGTCTAGACCACTGACATGACTTTTACTTGTAAATTTAACTTTCAGTTCTATAAATAATCAGTCATTTTTGAATTTGGAATGTTGCAGGGACAGAGAATTTTGATGTTCTTGCATTTTATAAAAAAAATAAACATGTAGAGGACAAACCTATGGTACTAGTTATTCTGCTCATCCCTCGTTTAATCCCTGCATCCTTCCTGCCCTTATAGGTGGTGAACTACCTTCTGAAAAGGCTAGAGCTGAATTACTACAAAAACATCATCACAGATGGATACAGCTGCGGAACCCGCAGAAAGCTCTCCACTGCTCTTGCGCTCATCGGACACCCACAAATCCTGCTACTGGTAAGGAGGATGCACCTGTCTATACAACCCCACCTGGCTAATTATTTCCAGCAATGGTCTCCAGAATGATAATATCAAGCTAGTTGATTATAGTTTTTTTTAATGGTCTTTAAAGTAAATTAAATACTTGCACATTGCATTTGTCATGATCCCTTAGATTGAGTGGATCTTATTAATTACTCCACATCTCAAAGGTATACAGCACCGTATTTCTTGTAGCTTTAGACTTCATTTTTATGTTATGTTTCAAATAAATTATTCTTTCAGTCTCTCCATATCTTTCTTTGCTTTACCATAAGTAAATGAAAATTTTGTAAACTCCTCCTGGTACTCTTCCAATGTATAGTACAAGCCAGTCTCTGTCTCAAGCCAATTATTTTTCTGCAATTTTTGTCAAGTTTTGTAAAGACTTTTCAGTACTGATATTAGCCTGATTCTGATTTACAAACTATGATACCAGAAGATGTAAGACAAGACATAATCTACTGTAAAACATGGACTTTTTATTATTTTAAAACTAAAACAAAATTGTTGTAGAATTAGCATTTAAGCTGTCTGTACTGTTATATGTATGCGATTACTATGGTGAAAACAGCAATTTCTTTATAACTTACTTCTGAAATTTCTAAAAGTCTCCCAATGCGCCATCATGTTTCATAATAAACAGATGTTCAAAGCTCAAAATAATCAAACTGAGCAACTTTGATGTGCTTTGCTCGGGCTTATTGTTTTCTGCTTGTTGTCTCCAGTCTTGAAGGAATTACATGTCTTGTTGTCTTAGAGAATAGAGCTTTCTTTTAAATAGTGTTTTACATCTTTACCTTTTCAACGCCATGCTGTTGCTGAAATAACTGCATTCTGAGGGAAACCTTAGTAATATTTTATTCGCACTGTATTCATTTAAAGAATACAGTTTTGTTAACACAAACTGGTAGTGATTGAAGCAGTGGGTTCATCAGTAGGATAAAGGTAAAATTTTTGAGATGATGATGATGAGGAAAATGGGCTGACTCCAATCACAGACCACTTTGTCATTGCATCTCTAATACTAATATCAATGCACTCCTCTTCTTTACTGACTCATTTCACCTTCCCAGGATGAGCCAAGCTCTGGCATGGATCCACGCACTAAGCGTCATCTATGGAAGATCATCTCAGAGGAAGTCAGGGGCAAATGTGCAGTGGTTCTGACCTCTCACAGGTAAGAAGTACATTTTGATTAGTATTCTAATTTCAGCTGACTAAAATCTATGCTTTACCTTTTTATTAGTAGGAGTAAGGATAAAAAAAAAATCTAAACTGGACAAACAAGTTGGATAGCAATGTAGCACATGCTTTGTGTTTTCCTCTCTTTCCTAGTGTTCTGCAAATTAAATATACTGAAATAATAATATTTAAGACTAATTATTCTAAGTTTGAATGGTCCTTGCATGACCTTTTATCTTTCTCCCCTTGTCTCCGGATCTCAGCATGGAGGAGTGTGAGGCGCTTTGCAGCCGTCTTGCCATCATGGTGAAAGGTCAGTTCCGATGCCTGGGCTCCCTGCAGCACATCAAGAACAGGTTAGTGACCTCTACTCATCCTTCAACACACCTCCGCTCTCTTCCTCACCCACACGCTTGCCACCCCTCAGACATGTAATAACAGTTCATTGTTTGTAAAAAAAAAATTATTTTCTGCAGGTTTGGCAGCGGGTTCACTGTGAAGATGTACTTGGCCAAGCCTTTGTGCGACACAGAGGCAATCACTGCTTTCATGCAGCGCAAATTCCCCGCCACGTTTCTCAAGGTGAGCTTCGACAACTCATCAAAGGAGTCAAAAGTACTTAACAGAGTTAAGGTGAAAGACTATAGCATGCTCTAATAAATGTAGCGAGACATTTATTTATGGTTGTTGTAAAGAAAAATAGCAGATGTAACATGATTATGAAATAAAGTAGAATCTGAGTCTTTTAAGTCAATGTGTTTCCCTTATTGAAACACATTGAAGAGACATATTTGGAACTTAAAATTTTAGCAGCTTAAAGGTCTGGTGAAATTGTGCTGTTTTTTTAACTGTCTAATTATGTAAGTAGTTGTATTAAAAATATAGTTTAATCTTACACAACTGAATCAGTGATATGTATATTTTTGAACAACTTCATAATACTATTTTTGTGACATTTTTGCAGAAACAAATTGCACCTAATGTTCCAAAATAGGTGCAATTAAATTTTATTACAAAATTTAATTTCTATGAAAGCAAATTTTTATTTCTGTTTCACACAAAATCATATGAAAGCATTAAGTTGAAATTATTTTGCTAGAAAAAAAAAAAAAAAGGTTTTGTTACCCTTACAAGCCCGTTACAGTCCTATGCTACAACCGTGCTATAAAATAAAAAGAAACAAAAATTGTGCTTTGGTCTTTCCTAAATGAGAGGTTACTTGTGTTAATGCCAAATAATTCTGAACATAACTTTTGAACTTGCTTAAACTTCATTTGTCTCTGCAAACTAATTAAAATTTATCAACCATTAACTTACCATAACCCAGCATTTTAAACACAGACAGAAGAAGAGTTAAAATATTGCCAAGTAATGTCTGACAGTGTCACTGAAATTGCATGGCACAGTCGCTGCATATAGCCAGAGGCAGTAAATATTTTTTTCTCTCTCTGCTAGTCTGACAACTTCATTCTGACATTCTACTTTGTTTAGTGTGAAAAACTAAGTGTCAACAAGCTGTTGCATAAACATGGATGTGAGTTTAGATGCAATTCTTCCTGTTTGTGTTAAAAACTTTCAAAAAATCCTGAAGGACATTTGTAACTCCTTAGCTTCTAAATACTTACCAATAGTTGAAAATTTGTATTTTCACATTCTAAACATATTCCAAACAGAATGATAGGTTCAGAAGGTTGCTGCATCTTTAATTACATGCAGCCCTAAAACATTCTTAGCATTACTATATTGATCAGTAAAACTTATAAAGTCTTAAATTGATTATTTTCCCATCTCCATTCAGTTTAAAACCCAGATTAGCTGGCCCCTGATGCTGAAGCTAATGCCAAGTTTGAGAGGGGCCCAGATCCAATCAGACAAATTAGTGGTTTATGCAAATGCTGTTTTTTGAAGCTTCAAATCACTAAGTTTGCATTTGGTGGTTATTTAACCATAAGCCAGTGACTATTAAACTTGAAATGGAGCAAGTAAGTGTTCTTGAGTGAAACACTTACTGAGAACGTAACCTGTAAAAGGTTTCAGGTCAAATCAGCTACCTGACAGAAATGTAAATAGACAGTTATTTTGAACATCTGCATTGTCTCTATTTCGTTTTCTGTTCTCAGTATGTGTTTCAAACAGGAGGATCATTGATGGTGCACTCCCGCCACTTTCTATTTCCTGTTTAAAATAATAATTGACTTACTCTGTAAATAACTATTCAACGCAAACTTGACAATGGAAAAAAGTGCCTGCATAAGCCATTGTAAATGTTTTAGGTGTTGTACAAGCACCTTGGTCTTGGCATATATCTAAGTAGCCATTAATCGTTATCCTTGCTAGTTAGCTTTGGAGGCAAACTAATGTGGATTCATTCTAAATGACAATGACGAGGTTATTTATAGCAGGCTTAAAAATAATTTGAGCTGTTTTTTAACTGCTATTGGTCTGTTAAGTTTACTGATTTCTAAAAGTGTGAGATTTGTTTTGCTAAAAATCTAGGAATATAAAATGCCCCAGGTTTGTTCTTGACATTCAGTTTGTATAAAGCTTATTGTGGATTGGCTATCAGAATGTCGATTTTCTCCCGAAGCAAATGTCTTTATGTCTAATGTTCAGTACACTACTGTTGGTTTCACTGGGAGTTTTATGTTTTCACAAACTTTAAACACAGACTCTGCTTTCTTTCTCAACACACAGGACCAGCACTCTGCCATGGTGGAATACCACATACCAAATGCTCCTGGTGGGGTTGCTGACATCTTCAGCCAGCTCGAGTCCAACAAGCATGCTCTGCGGATCAAACACTTCTCTGTGAGCCAGACCACACTGGATGAGGTGAGGAAAAAGAGATGGAACATAAACAGAGAGAAAGAGAGACAAACAGAGAGAGAGAGGGAAGGAAATACTGTGTCACTTTGTGGTGTTGGGGTGATGGTAGCAGGGGACAGAAAAAAGGGACATGAGATGAGAGAAAGAGCGGGAGGGTGGTAGGGGAAGCAGGGACAGAAGAAAGCTGAGTGGGAGTGGAAGACAGAGCATAGAAAGTTTAAAAGAGTCAGAGGAAAACTGACAGAGGGTATGCCTGAGGGAAAATAAATGGAATATGAGTTTGGAAGAGAATCCATGAGCTTTATATGCAGCCAAAGCTGATATTCTTCAACTACTCTAAACCCTTTGGGGCTCTGGGATTGGAAGACACCATAGATGGAAGAAAAAGAGGGGGGTTGGGCTGTGAAGCTGACCAGACGATAAGCAAAATATTACAGTTTTCTTCAGAAGAAATTATTACTTTTTACTTTGCCTTCCATCTTACATTATTACTGAATCTCTGCAGGTCTTCATCAATTTTGCCATGGGAAATATTGGCTTGGAAACCATCCCAATTCACGGAGAAGACGACTTTGAAGACCCGGGTTCCATTAAGGCTGTTAAGACATAGAGCTGACTAGCTGGAATGAAGGTTCATTTACCAAATGTCAAATTCTTGTAGAATGTGCAAATTATGATCAAATGCAAATTATCTTTACCAAATTATTACTTGTAATTTTATGCGCAGATTAACAAATGAAGTTTATAGATTGATCTTGTGTTTACTTACTTTTGTCTTTCCTAATTTACTAGAACTTAATATTTATGAAATGTAATGGTTTTCTTTGTGGCTGGGCTACTAGAACACATTTTCAATATTCCTCAATTATTATCTTCAACTGGCCATAATGCTGGTATGCTTTGATTATGTCAAATTAATCTTACTCATCATCAAATTTTCAAATGTAAGTACATATTTTAAGTACTAAATAAAACTGAAAGAAAATATCTCTACTCCAAACTGAAAGTGCAGTTTTGCTCTACCCTCTTATTGGAATGGCTGTACTGAGTATTAAATAGTCTCTCCTTCTCTTTGACCATCTAACTATAATCTTGAATGTATTTTTTGTAATCAAAATTAAACTATTTTTCAAGTCTGTTGCAATACATGTGATGCATTTTCTTCTGATTCTACATTGTGATTCATCACTTTTGATCCATATCATGTTTATTTCTGAATCTAATTACCATTCTATTATTCTGTGTTGATAAAGTGTGTGATGCATACTGTCTCTAAAATAATTAAATCTCTTTGAGGTATTTCACATTTAGTTAAGTTGCAACCACAAACTTGTCTGGATTTCATTTTTTTGCCAACATTTTTTTGTTGGCAAAAAAATTTGCCAACAAAAAAATAGCCCATGATTAAGAAGTGAAAAACTGTAATGTGTTGTTTTACAAATAAATCTGAAAAAGGGCGCATGCATACTTTAACACCTCTTAACTGTGACACCCGAAATAAAATCCAGTGCATCAAATTACTTTAGGAGTCGCATAATTAGTATAACACCTTAAAGTGTTATTTCACTTTAAGGTTTTCTCAAGTGTTAGTTGAAGACTGTATAGATTTATTAGAACACATTAGTTACCAAACAGCATAATTAAGACCAAGGAGCACTCTTAGCATAATGTTGTGGAGAAAATAAAGACAAGGTTAGGTTATAAGACAAGTAATATCCCCACCTTTGAACAGCTCATAGAGCACTGTTCATTCCAACATTCCTTTTTATGTTTTATTTCTACTAATGGAGTACAACAGCAAACCTAAAAAGAGATGGCTGTCAAATGTTGGCTGGGCAAGGAAGCTATCAATCACAGAAGCAGTCAAGAGGCCCATTATAATTCTGAAAGAGTTGGAAAGATTCACAGATCAGGTGGGAGAACCTGATGACATGACCAGTATTTGCCCTGCAATCCACAAATCTGTCCTTGATGAAAACCTTGGAAGAAGAAAGCCATACAAAGTCCTATTTGCTTTTGTATGCTTTTGCAAGGCACTGTGCCATAAAGTTCTGTCACCTGGTATAAAAAACTGTTAGTGAAGACCAGGATTGCACTGTAAATCCATTTATCTTGAATCCATTTTAGCTAAACAACAATGCTAAAGCACACCAAGAAATGTTAGCAATAATGTTAGCACACTAACAAACATCTTAAAAAAATTAAGATTAATAAAGGAAGCTAGGTTTCAGAAACAGATGGTACTTTTTTCACAGTGTTTGTGTTCTCCTTATATGTATGCACAGAAATGTTTCCACTAGCCTTTGCAATATATTGCTCTTGGTCATGAGCACTGATTGTTTACAACTCTGTGTCCCACATACTGTGACTATAAACAGAAAGCACTGCGATGGAAAAATCTAGACCCAGTATTTACCTGGAAAGCAGCAGATCTAAAATGTACAAATGCTCACACTCTCATTATTAAGGGCTGCAGTTGTAATAGGCCCAATGTAAGGTTGCTTTTTGGGGGGGACTTTTTTGCATCCTTTTGCAAAAACAGCAAAAGGTTTCTTGGAAAATGTGTCATCTGGATTGCAGTGCTTATTTCCCCAGTTCATAAATTGCTCTGCATCACTGGTATATTCAGAAATAGAAAGTCACCTATACCTCATATAGTTATACATCCACATGCAATTGCTGATAAAGGCTTATGAGCTGTGTCCTGATGAAAAACTGTATTCCATCACATTTAACCAAGAGAACAAAAAGGAGATGTACAATACAATATGTATTCACGGTCTGATTTGTTAAACTCTGGGGACAATTTTTTTTTGCCTTGGCTTCATCTATCTTATTTCAGTGCAGGCTCAAAAATTGCAGTGTTGCTTTCAGATCTTGAATCAATTGGATTCAGCAACAACAAAAAAAATAGTGTTCACCCACAGTCGTTGTTAAAAGGGATTCGACTGAGCCCATGCAATTATTTCCACCATAGTGTGTGCCTGGCTTTGCTGCAGTGCTGAAGGCTTGATGATGACAAATAATCTATAAGCCTTCAAGTCTTTGCTTGCAAATAGATATTTAACATCTTGAAATGTAATCTTTGTGAATTGCTTAAGCTACTTTTCAGACTTACTGGGATCTCAGAGGTTTTTACTTAACACAATATATTTGAAAAGTGTTTAAGTTGTTCAATATTTTTATCCAGCCAAGTTTTTTTGTAAATGGGATTGATTGAATTTTTTTTACATTACAGACACAGTCCATGTGGTTTAAATGCTTGTTTTCTACTTTGCAGTAATAGACACAATGTGTTTAATTTATCTTTATATAGTCATTTCATATTTTTGTTTACGTTGTACATCTACAAAAACCGTTTTACTTTGCTTATCACATGAATGGGAATTGGAATATTGCAATATTATACTGATAATATATTCCAGGTTAGAATTTTATATCTTGGGCAATAGAAATAGTGAACAAAGTTTATTTCAGTTAAAACTGTCATTAACAGGGCGTGCTGTGGTGGCGTAGGGGTTAGAGGCCTTGAGTTCTCGACGCGCCCGTCGCAGGCTCAACTCCCGGACCCGACGACATTTGCCGCATGTCTTCCCCCCCACCTCTTTCCTGTCAGCCTACTGTCAAATTAGGGACACTAGAGCCCACAAAAAAAAAAAAAACTGTCATTAACTGCTGGTTTTGAATTTGTCAGTCCAAATGTTTGAAATGTACAATTTTCATTGACACTTTTACATTTCAATGTTCAAAATGACATGCTCCATGAATTAAGCTATGTAGAATCACTATAGTCAAAACAAAGCACTCCATTGTGAGTTTACACCACTAAGAATTGTCACTATTGTAGAATTTTTTAAAAGGAATTTCTGAACGTTCTCAGAATTTTTTTCTTATGGCAAAACTATGCTCTGGTCCATATGGCCTGAGCTCCACCAGTTGAAGAGGCCTTTGCATGCATGGGAGGCTAACTGGTAGTATTGAACTCAATATAATTATATCTGCTTGATGAAGCAGCAAATGATGCTGCAGTTCTGCAGGAAACATTGTCTGAACCTAATCGGAACATTTAGTTGTATTACATCAAAGGTCATAATGATTTCTAATAATTATTTTTAAATTAATCAATTCCAGTCTGTGACGTTAATCAGTCATGTGTGTCAAAGCTTGTTTTGGAGAGATTAATGTTATTTTGTAAGTGAAGAAATATCCACAGCAAGTTTTTCATATTTAACACAATATCTTGCTAGTACCTTTAGACACAATAGTACGGAACCGTTGTACAGTTGACTATAACATATTCTCCTACATGTCTGTAATATCTTCAAACAGCAGGGAACGTCAACGAAGACGATATGCGCGTCTCAGTTGACGTCACAACTTAAGTCACTTCCGTAAACAATTGGCGGGAGACGTAAAGAACCAGGAAGTAGTTTGTTATTTTGTGGTTTATTTTTTTTACAGGCAGGATTGGAGCAAACGAGTTCGACAACAAATCCGTAATAGAAATATTGCCTTTTGTAAAAATGGATAATACCACATCGCTACAAACAGATGACTGGAAGAACACTAAAGAGGCGGTTGCAAACTTTCGTCGACTGTTGCTTTGCTCCAAATGGTAAGTTGGTGCGAATCCGAACCGTTTTTCTGCGTAGCTACGCAAAATGCAACATAAATGGCTGTTTCACGAGGCGTATTTCTGAGGGGAATAAATGTAACAGGATTAATCACTTCTATCTTTAATGCACGACGAGTGTAAACATGCATAATCACGTCATTTTAACCTGAATGTTTACACGCAACAGAAACAGACAAAAGCTCGAGTATAACTAGATGCGTTGAAGTGATTTCTCCCACCATAATATAGAATGGTAATGTATGAGTGTCTGACGCCTTTGTGCATTTGCAGTTACATTTATCGAGAATATTTTTATATAAGTATTCAAGATATTAAAGTCTATTTGCCTCTGCTAAGACGCCAGCTTTTTATGATGTAAAAAATTAAACCAAGGAAAAGTATTTCAGAACTGTCTTCATTTTTAATTTGACTTATCAAACAGGTTGTTTCTTTTGGACAAATTTAAATTACAAAGGTCAACTATTGTAACTGTGTAATTGTGCACATGCTCTTATAATTTCAATCCCTCATTAGAGTATGGTGATGGCAGCATCATGCTTTGGGGCTGTTTTTGTTCAGTTTAGGAAGCTATGAACTGTCAATGTTGGTGCGAAGGTTTCAGCCTCCTACAAGAAAGATGAAGAGGAACATCTTCCTATGCCTTAACAACGACTCTGTTCCTAAGTCAACAGCAGTGTACTTAGGCAACCACATACTTTAAAATTTCCCCTTAAAGAATTTCACCTTGTTCTTCTACATACGTGTATGTGTTGGAGTCCCTGCTAAAGTAAAAAGCACTTTACATTCATTTCTCCTGTCTTTTTAACAGGGCTGTGTAGACTTTTCACATCCACCATGCAGGAAAAATAAACAAAGCTTTATGTTGTGAGAACAATAATTCACAGTTGATGGTACACACTGCAGCCCAGGGATGAGGAAGCTGATGAATTTCAATAAACAATCCCCAGGCAAAATAAGCTTCAGAGAAATGGCGTGAGATGTTGGAAATGCATACAGGCAACTTTCAACACCCTGCGAAGTCCCTGCAAATGACCATTTGTGTTTTCTGTTTTCCTTGTGTGATTTTAGTGAAGGATGAATTGTATCAAATCTAGTTATTTTCTGTGATAAAAGGATTTAGGTTTTAATACTCTCAAAATGGTAAAGATCAAAAACCTAATTACCGCTTCACAGCATCTTGCATTGCAATTACTTTTTTGTGTGGCAATGAGTTAAGCCGGCACAGACTAATAAATCCTTTCCCTGTTTCCCAGCTCAAATTTGATGGAGGAGCCAGTGTGTCTGGGGATGTGTGAGCATATGCTGTGCAGGTAATGTAACCTCACGGTGTTCTGCTGTGATATGCTTATTACGGGCAGGCGTTCACCGTGGCAGGAATTTTTATTTGCCGAACACAGGTGTAGCTAATAATGATAATGATTGCTTCGTTGCGTTTAAGTGCGCGACTGCCAAGATTGTGAATGCGTGGATGCTGGCTTACTGGCAGGGCATACTGGCATGCCTGAAAGGTATTTAAAAAACAGTCTGCTTTTCCTGCTATGACACATGAAAATGGCCACAGTGGGAGTCGTCTTCTTTCTGCCTCAGAAAAAAAGAAAGAAGACGACAGAAAAATTACTTAATTTATTTGGACTAATCTCAAATGATGCTAATACTGAAAGTATAAGGTTCACATGAATGAAGAAATCTAATGTGCTTAGATCCAAAGTTGTTATGAACTACAAACCTTTTCTTTTTCAAACTACTAAGAGGGGGAATCAATAGATGCACTGTATTTCTTTGTACTGAAATGTAAGCAGGACTCCATTCTAAGAAAGGCTTATTGTTCAGGTCTTGTGCTGGCTCCCGGGCAGGAGACGGCTGCGCGGTGTGTCTCAGTCCTGCGTGGGTGAAGGACATTCAAATCAACAGGCAGCTTAGCAGCATCATACAGCTCTTCAGTGACTTGGAGTCTCTGCTTAATCCCACAGAACAACCAGGTAAATGCATGCACAGCAACATGTTGGTTTCAGTCGGTCCAAATATGTTTTTCACATTGCAGCCACAAGCTTCATTGTTTCTTAATTGGATTTTGTGTTATGAGCAAATATGAAGTGGTACGTGATTCAAGAGGAAGGAAAAGCGGTCATGTTTTCCAAAATTATTAGAAAAGTGTGAATGCACAATATATCAAATCACAATCACCTTTGAATTAGTAATGTTTGGTGTGTCGTGGTTGCAAATTAATGTTTGGATGCAGTATTTGGTTGGATGTCATATTTAAAGGGACATGCACCGTCATTCTGCAGGCCAGAATCCGAACCGGAATAAGCTCTGGAAAAAAAATTGAGACCACTGCAAAATTGTCAGTTCTCTGATTTTACTATGTTTGAGTAAAATGAACATTGTTCTTTTATTCTATGAACTGCTGACAACATATCTCTGAAATTCCAAGCAAAAATGTAGTATTTATTTGCAGAAAATGAGAAATGATCAAAATAATGAAAAAGATGCAATGCTTTCAGACCTTAAATAATGCAAATAAAACAAGTTGATATTCATTTTAAAACAACAATACTCCTGTTTTAACTCAGGAAGAGTTCAGGAATCAAAATTTGGTGGAATAACCATGAGGTTTTCAGTGGGGATTCAGTATAGTCGTCTCTTATTTTTTTTCCAGAGGTGTATATATTCAACCTATTGCTCGGTTTTTAGTTGCCCTTAAATCACATTATGTGTAATTCTTTGTATACCTGAGATGCTAAGCCTCACAATTCACAGTGAGAAAATTGTATATAATCAAAATATCGGGATAAAGTGGATAAATCATAATAATTACAGTATTATAATTGTATAATTATAATGCAATAATGCAACATGTAATTGTGTTGCAATTGCATGTTTTCCTGGTATTGTGTCATCCATAGTGACTTATCACTGCAGTTTCAACTTTTTTGGGTAGTTAGCCTCCTGGCTCTGTGCTAATTCCTCTTAGCAAAACATTTATTGTCTTGACTTTTAACACATCAAGATACTTTGATCTAAACCATTCCGCTGCAGATCTGACTGTATTTAGGATTTCTGTTCTGTGCAAAGGGAACCATAAACCTGTCTAACAGGTTTTCTTCTGGGTATTCTATGTATTTCTCTCCATCCATGTTCCCATCAGATCTGACTAGCTTTTCTGTTGCCGCTGAACCAATAAATTCCTGCAGCGTGATGCTGATGACACATTTGCATTCCACTTTAAAATGATGCACTTCCTTTTTTTGGTACATCACATAAATTCCCAATAAAATTCTGGAATGCTTGTGGTTGTTTTGTGAATGCTATTGCAAGGCAGCGTAAATGTGTTGTCAAATGTGTGCAAAAGTTGAATGCATTGAAATGAATTGTTGTAATTGTTTTAAACTTTAAGTGCATAGTAGAATGTTATCACACAGAGAAAAAGGTTTTCTGAAAACAATTCACTTGCAAAATTTGTAGTGAGCACAGTACAAGGATGGGATTACTGTTTTGTTCTTAAAATATATCACTTCTGCTTTTTGTATTTATTTTTTCATATATTTTATTTCAGACTCCTCTGTTGCTGAGGTCAGTTCGCAGGCAGAGGCTGCAGTCCTTAAACGCAAGAAGAACTTTAAGATCTGGTTCAGTCCTCGCAGTCGAAAGGTGCGCTGCAAGGTGGATAAACCTTTAGAGGTCGCTGCTCCAGACAAGAAGTCGTCTGAAGAACAGCCTGCTGCTCAATCCAAAGTCCCCACAGCTCAGTGCCAGGACCTTTCAGTGTTTAATTTCACTTCGTCCTCCCAAGACTCTTCATCTTCACAAAATGAAAGTAATGTAAACGGTAAAGGAAAGAAAAAATCTAAGAAAACTGCTACTACAAGGCAGGTTCAAGGGCGCACCAGTACAACACGTAGACAGACTAAAGAGAATTTGAAAAAGAAGAGGCTGGAGGCCATAAACCAGCAGTGGGGAATTACAGACCACCAAAATCCCTCATCTGGACTGGAGCCATCCTGTACTGTCGGAGCAAAAGGGTCCCACAAAAGGGTTTCTTTCTTAAGCCCTTCTGTCTCGACTGATGAGGCCCAGACTGAAGCCTTGCAGGTCTGTGAACTCAGTTTGACCAACCGCACAATAAACGAAAGTCTCTCAAGAGGGGAGATCAATGTGCTGAGTCACCAAAGCCAGCATGGTCAGAGCACATCCAGTCAGATGTCGTCAACAAATAACCCAAATCTGGATGACAGTTCCAAAAACCACACAAACACGTCTCCCCAGGAGAGTCTCTCCAGAAGAAGCAAAACAGTGGAGAGAAACTGCTCCTTGGAAACCACGCCAAAAAGACAGAGGGTTTCTTCAGGCCAAAGGAGAAAATCACCTGGTGGAAAAGCTTCACCTTTCACTGAGCGTTTAACTTTAGCAAGCCCCTCAAGTGGAAAGAAAAAGAAACACCCAAGAGAAGGTAAACAGTATAGTCCGTCTGTGGTAGCCCTCATGCCTTCAGACAGCCACAATAAATCCGTGTGCAGTCCTCGGTCATATTTCGGCCGTTCAAGCCCTGGAAGCCCTGCATTAATGAAGAGGAACCACAGAGGAGAGACCCCCCTACATCTTGCTGCAATAAAGGTGAAGACGTTTATTACTGATTACATTGCTAAAGCTAAAATGCAAGCAATTTTACGCAAGGAACTAGATTTCAAGTTAATGCTGCATTTGTCACTCCTACAGAGACAAAAATTAAATGTCAGTTAAAAGTGCTAATGTGGCCTTTTTATGGTTTACTTATTCTTTCATAATGAAAAACCCAATCCTTTCCAATCCAATACTCAGGTGATCGGACAGGCATGTTCTGCTGTTCAGTAATCCTCATGAACATGGCTGTAATCCCTCCCAGCATCACTGATACGGGAATCAATGGCTCTCTGTGGAGGCTGATTGATAAACCTGGGATCTTTTTGTCTTCAGGCATCGGGTGTTATTTTTTCAAATGGGTTGACGTTACATTTTTGTGATTCTTACCTCTGGATTGTTGTTTACTATACGTACCCTGCAGGGAGATGTAGATTCTGTCAAAGAACTTCTGGATCAGGGAGCCGACCCCAACCTGAAAGATAACGCCGGCTGGACACCACTGGTAAGTCTACATACATCAATCTAAGCAACTATACAGATGCAAGCAAAGAGATATAAAAATAAACAGAAAGGCCTGATTAAGTTTGGCCACAGAAAACATGGACAAAAACCAGCAATCAGGAATAACATTCTTTGGGTAGATGAGTGAAATTAAATTATTTGGACAACAAAATAGTGAACATGTTTGGCAAGAACAAAATACAGGATTCTAGGATAAGAACCACATGCCAAATATGCATCGTCATGACTTTGTAGCAGCAGGACCAAGAAAGTTTATCCTCATCATATTTAAATGGTAGAATCTATGATAATGAGGTGGTGTCCAGATTTAGTTCTCATCACAAAATACATTACTTTTGTTTATGTTGTTTTTCAGTGGTGTTAAATTTGATTTGAAATATCCCTGTGTTTGGAAAACAATCGGGTTTTCAATTAGGTGTCCTTATTTTTTAGATTTTACATGGTTGTATTTGCATAAGTGTGAAACATTTTTACTGAATGAAAAATGTCACTCTTATCATACGATTTTAAATTGAACTTTATCATTGTAAGTTTCAATTATTTATGGTAAATAAGTAAAAAACAACTCACAATGCGATTAAAAAAAACGTTATTTTTGCTGTTTTCTCCACTTTTCCACAGGATTATCAATAAATGGCAATAAATTCAAAAGGATTATTAAATACAGTTACCGTGTGCATTTTGGTAAATGGCGTCTTGAAGAAGCTGTTTTCAAATGGAAATGTTAAAAAAAATTATTGTTTCCGGTGCTATGAATGCTTTATCATGCAGTCACAATCATACAGTTACCAAAAATAAAACAAGAACTTTTTTTTTTTACCGTCTTTAATCTTATAATAGTAGCACAGAATACTGCAAAAAATTCTAAGTTCATATCGCTCAACCATGCACACAGTTCTCCCGAGAAAAGTTGGCCACGCACATTTCTGACAACAGCCTGGAACGACCAAAGCTTTAGCTTTTCTTATGACAAGGAGTCAGTTTTTTTTTCCAGTTTGATAGATGTAGCACAGGGGAAATTTGTCATTTTTATTCAGCACTAGATTTCATCTAATCCTTTACACTATTCATGTTAAGAGAATATTAAGCTCCAAACAAAAGGAAGCCTGAGTACAATTTTAACTGTCTTTTCTTGTAGAAATGTATGTGAAACACAGCTAACAAGGATTTTGCTGTGACTTTATCAGAGCGTTGTATCCTTGGTAAGATAATTACTGTAATTGCTGCAATTGTTTAACTATAAGGCTAACCTAAAAGGTGTGTTTCTTTGCGCTTTTACGCAGTTCTGCTTCAACAGGAAAAGCTGGAAGTGCTGTCACTTGTTCCCTTGGTTATCATGCTTTTTTTGTCTTTGAGAACAAATGTCAGTGTTTGCCTCTGACTTTATTACATCCCTTAATGTGACTGCTAGCTCCCCTCAGACTTGTTCAATTTGAGCTCTGACAGTTTGCAGCTGATGTTTTGAAATGCTTACAATACAGCTTTGAGTTTGAAATATTATTTGACTGCTTGTATATTTGTTGGAACTTATGTGAGCCTCTGCTCCCCAATGTGTCTTTTTCACTTCTCTAGTTTCAGCATCACTTTCAAAACTCTGTTTTACTAGTCTTCTAAGATAATACAAGTGTCTGCTTTTCTGCAATTGTTGAGCCTTGAGCAAATAAAATGAAACAGATTTTGTTTGTGCACTTTACAAATCCGTGGATTTTAATTCCTGTGAGTAAAACAAACATTTGTTTGGTACAGATGGCCAGCACTAAAAAAAAGGGAAAAAAAGACTTGAAATAGCCTGTGTTTGCATGAAACAGTTGGGCGGTAAGAAATGATAAAAGGCAAGTTTAATTTACTAGATAAAATATTGTAATGCAATTCATTCTCAGTACTTACTGTACTATGTTTTTCCTATTGTGACTTTTTATTTAAAACAAATAGTTAACATTTTAGCTGAACTGTAAAATCTGAAATCAACCAAAACATACAATTTTATTAGAGGTACACAATGAAGCGATCACAAATGTTATTGCAATATCACAGTCGAGAATGACTGGTTGGACATAATATTCGGTACACTATAGATGTCATGCTTTCATATTCATCAATTTTGATATAGTATTTGGAAACTTGGATTGTTTTAAATAGCTAATAATTACAAAAAGTTAAAGTAATTGGGCTTGTTTTAGTTTTTTTTATTAATTTGATTAGGCATCAAAAAATATGCAGAAGTGTATTGAAGGTGTGGAGGTATTTTTCAGAGGTAAACATTGTTTTCACAATGACATGATGTGTTATTGTCTCAAAGAGCAAACTGGGAAACAAAAAAAACAAGCACATTTCATTGCAGAATTTATGGTAATAGACCTCTTTTGAAAATAACAGTGGACAATAATGAGCATGAGTTGCACAGAATGACTGCTAGCCTTTTTGCCTCTTGTTTCAGCATGAGGCATGTAATCTGGGTCACCTGGCAGCTGTGAAGGTTTTGGTCGCAAGGGGAGCCCTGTTGAACACACCTGGCTATGAAAATGATTCTCCACTCCATGACGCTGTGAGGAATGGACATGCAGCCATTGTTAAGCTGCTGCTGCATCTCGGTGCCTCCCAGAACGTTCTGTAAGTTGCATATATGTCTTTTCTTGTTGAAGTAGTCTTGTTGATTGCTTTTCTGTTCAGCTCTCCTAGTAATAGTTGTAACTATTGACATCAAAAGCATTGTTGTGAAGTTGTGTTGAAGGCGCAGTGTTGGAAAGAGTAGGAGCTTCTTAAAGAGACAGAGGCCTGACTAAGTTTGTTGAAGATTGTTGCTATATTTTTGCTAAAAGCTATATTTCAAACATCAATAAATATGAAGTCAGAAATATGAAATTTAATATGTTGGTGAAGTAGGAAGGATTTTTGTCTGACACAAAATCATTTTAATCATGTTCTGCATTTTTTTCTCCAAACATTTTTTTGTAAATTGCCATGATGCAATGAAGAGGTATTAGTTTTAGTCAAGTCATTATATCTTGAGAACCTCATGCCGGCCCATGCCCATTTTCATCCATCTTTGTAATAAATACTTTGAAGCTTGGCAACAAGAGTTTCTCTGTCAATGCGGAATATTTACTTTTAACATTAAGGGTAAAGGATATGGTTGCCAACAGCTGCTCCCTGCTAAATCTGACAAATTGTATTATATGTACCTCTCAAGCCCATTCCAATCAAACAAAGTATTTTAATTTTGGATTTAAATTACTTGGACAAAATGAGACTGACAGCTCGGGCAAGGAAGCTTTGGTACAGGAAGATAAACATTTTCACTAAATTCAAATGTTACTTTTTGTAATAAGCACATTTTTCTCAGTTTCCTGCTTAAATGTAGAAAATGTAGTAAACCCACACTTGCTTGGGTTTGAATCCCAAGTCTTTCTGCATGGAGTTTTGCATGTTTCCTATGCATGTGTGGATTCTTTTATTGTCTAAAAACACAACTGTTAGAATAATAAATGACTCTAAAATTGTCCCTAGATGTGTGTGCATGCATGTGTGTTTGTACTGTGTGTATTTGTGTTGCCTTGTGGTGGACTGGCAGCCTATCAACAGTGTACCCCAAATCTCACCCAATAACTACTAGAGTCATTGTCTGTATCCGCTTGCCCGGATACAGACAATGACTGGATGGATACATAAATGGTGAAATGCTCTTTTCCCAGTCACTCGTAAGCCGTGTGTGTATAGGAACAGGGTGTGAGAAAAAAAAAAGTGTGCATAGGTGGACAGATGCAAGGCTAATACTTATTATCACTCCTGATGCTGTACTAACACTTATGGAAGCAGTGTAGATGGGCAGAACATTGTTTGTAATGAGGTAGGAGACATTAGGTCATCGTTATGATGATTAGTCTGGTTGATCAGGGTCGCTTTCCTTCTTTGGTAATTACCAATCGCCTTTTTTCTACATTGCTTGCTTCACTGTGTTTGTCTTATTGCTTGGGTGACTCCTTTAATGCATGGCCATACATTTTTCGCTTCTGTGACCTCTTAGTAGTGATGCAGAGAGCCTTTCAGGTCACTGCCTGGTAAATGTAATCATCATCCAAACTTCTTCCGTGCCTGCCACATTCACACAAGCCAAGCAAAGACATCTGCCAGTTCAATTCCTAATGGAGTGACTGGCACGAAGCTCTGGGTTTGGAAGTAGTTTTTGATGATTTCTTTTGTTGCCTGTGTGCATGATGGGTTTTCATCTTTTAACTGCATTCTTTAATTGCTATCCTGTTCCATTGCTGTGTTGCACTTGAAAACCTATTGGTTTTAAAATATCAGTGTCATATAGATATCACTATCAAAATTCTGTCTGAGGGATCAGTTATTTCCCAATAAATTATCTTTATTACAACTTAAAGCAGGTGAAAGATTCTGTATTTCTGACTTTAAAAAATGCTTCACTAAAATGACACTATTAGTACCTCATTATATGGTGTGAGGAAAAAAAAAAAAAAGCAAAACTACAATCTTGAAAGATTTTTAAGCTAAACTGGATGGACATCTCAAAGCATAACATAAAAATCAAATATTTGTCATATTTGTTTTTTACCAGTCCAGTTCTGTTTTCTCAAACAGGCAGAACTTCTCATGGTTGTGTGTGTGTGTGTGTGTTTTTTTGTTTTTTTTTCCCCATTCTCTCTTTCTTTAAGCCTCAAAACTCAGCCGTTAGTGTCTGGGGGAAAGAGTTGTCACAATGACTTGATGAACTATTAAGAAACAGACTTTGGATTAGAGGTTGGGTGGGGCTGTCAAAATGAATATATTGCTTTTCCTTTTTTCTTTCAGTTTTTTTCATATTCAAGTTTTAGTTATGAACATTTTTAAGATGTACAATAAATACTTAAGCATATTGTCAGATATTTTGACAAGAGTCTGAGCATCAGGGTCAGGCGAGCATTGATATTTTGAGAACTCAGGACCCAAACTGCACATAATAAGAGATCAAGACTAATATAAAAGGTCTGTCTAGAATATTCTATAAGAATTTTGAGGGAAAACAATTCTTATGGGTGAAAAGTCAGATTTGTATGTTTGAGCTTGCTATAGCAGCACAAACTTTATTTGCATAATCAACCTTGCATTAGATATGAGTTTTAATTTTAAATCTGAATGTATTTTATACACCTGGACAGCCACATTACATGTAAAATAATGCTCTGCGTCTGTGCTGGAGCTGTAAATATTACCACAGCTGAACTTTTAAGACGTTAAAGAAGTGGCCTGAAAATTACACACTGAATATGCAAAAGGAAGTTTGCTGCCACTGGTTATTACCATGTGATTAAAGTAAAAAAAAAAAAAAATGACAGTAAGTAGATAAGAAGTTACTCAATATGTTTAAACTGACAGCTGGCAGAGGAATAATGCTGAATCCATACACTAATTCAAAACCTTCAATCTATATTTGGCTGTTAATTAATGTCAACTCAGGGCCTTATACAGTGGTCGCATATCATTAAAATGCACTCCATATAAACTGGACCTGTGTAGTTATAAAATGTATGCTCATGCAATATTATTAAATAGTAGAAGGTAATTGTGAAATCATTTTTTTGGAACTGTGTACTAACTGGAGCCTTTGTTGGCTATTTAATTCTCTGCATTCAGTTCTCACAATTAGACAGAGACAACATGTCACTACAAAATAAGAAACAAAATGTTATCATTTTGAGAAAGGCATAAGAAAGTAAGTGTCTTAATTAAAATTCTGTGCTCATGTTTTTATAGCTGGCAAAATTGTTCTCCAGCTTTGTTCAACCTCAATGGTTCACAGAATGTGTTTTGGTGAGAAAGACTGAGTGTAAGCAGAAACTTTGCTTGTTTACAGGAAAGCCTTAGAGGCCACCTTTAAGATGATGTGGGTCTGACAACTTTTAGAGAGTGGGTGTCATTATGTTCCCAATCTTTGAAGTATACTCCATAAACTATACTGTCTGCTGTAGTTGCTTGCCAAGCCAAAGTGCAGACTGAAGAGTTTTGGCTCCTATGTGCTGAACTCTAATTGTTTTCAGTTGAAATTTGAAATATTGCTAATGGCTTAAGCAAAGGTGCTGCAGGAACTGCAGGACTGTTGGAAATGACGAGACACCCTCTGTTAATTTTACTGTTAATTTTGAACAAAATTTAAAAATCATATATGCAGTAAAAGTCAGTGGTCTTTTGTCTAACCTATGCACAAATTCGTAGGCGTTGAGGAAAGGACATTTTGTGGAGGATGCAAACTGCTGACCTAACATGGCTCATCAGTCTTTATAATTCAAATAGTCATTTTTGCCTTACACCTAAAGATTAATTTTAACACGAACCATAAAACCTTTGGCACTAAGAAGAAAAGATAACTTATACAACCTTGTTTACATACAACTTTATTTCTCTTTTTGAGTTTTAGAGCAAAAAAAATGTTTACTGTAAGAGAAAATGCAGTTGAGGGAGTAGAAAAATATGCAGCATACTGTTTGAAGTCGACTGACATGGAAGGTCTAAACAAAAAATGAAAATCTTTTGCATTAGTTTTATTTGATTGGGTGGAATAAAAATGCAATGTTTGCATGAAAACATAAGAACCAAAAACATCCTCATAATCTTTCTATATAAACACATAAGAAACTATTATAGGGCTGCACAATATATCGCTATTGCAATATCAGGACTGTTTAGATTGTGATAATTGTTATAATGCTTCTATAGTCCCAAAATGGTGGCAGTGATTAGTTTTGATGCATGTTGCAGCTCATGCTCACTAGAATCAAACTTGTGGTCAAGCAGAAGCAGAGCCCTGTAGTGTTTATTACTTTACCTCCGCCATAATTTTTTTTCCCTTTCCCTTGAAATTTTTACATATTCTTCTCGCATGCACACGCCAACGTGTGTGCATGCATATGTTGAAGTGTCAGGGACATTCTCTGTTTGTTTGTATTTGTGTGTGTATTCGGCTGGGAGAATGAATCCAAATGAAATATTTTATGGACCAGTGGACCTATTAATTGTCCCCCAGGTGTTATCTTTGCTGACGCCTAATCTTTTAGAGACGACCTGCTGGGCTCGGTTCTTCTATTTGTATCCTCTCTTCCTGCCATCCTCTCTCTTCATCCCTTTTTTTCCCTCTTTTGCACTTCCTCAAGGTGACCTTTCAGGCAGCTTTCTCAAACTCGCTCTTCATTTCAACATCCTCTTTGTAACCAGGAGATGGTTGCACTTTTATCATCTTTGAGTATCTGTGCATAGCGGTGCTTTTGATGTGATTTTAAGCCTCACACTGTATTGAAAAGGTTACTGTGTACCAGATTTAAAATATATGCTGAATCCCCACAGAAAAGGGGATCTTCTTCTTTAGATGCATTTCTCTAAATATCAGATGTTTTGTAACCGTGCGAAGAAGTCAGAGGGAAATGATGCCTGCATAGGGAGAACATGTATGCCCTGTAAAGAAAGGCTCCAGTCAGGATTCAAATTTATTTTGGTGTAAGGAAACAGTTTTAATAACTGAAACACCACACAAGTCAACAAATAAAAAGTAAAAATAAAACTAAAACGAAGTTTGACAAGGATGTTTCTATCATGCACTTTGAGGAGGGGAGTGAGGCTCACTGTTGGCGAACTCGAGCAGGAGCAGACATCTAAGAGTCATGATGATTTATTACAGTCTTACCAGACTTGGCAATGATTGTGTAGAGTGTTGTATTAGTGGAAATAATTTAAGTTTGATCTTTGATAAAACTGGAATTTATATTTTGGTTTTACCTCATATCAAACTAAAGAGAGACAAAGATTATTGTTCATCAAGGGAAAATCATATATTGTTGCACAGTTTCACCGAAAAGGTGGGGTGTCATTTATTGCCAGATTGTTTTTTCCTCAAGACGGGGTTATTGAACTCTACAGTTCTGCTTGGCCAGAGATTGTGACTTAGATTTGCAAGTATTGTGATAACATATTGGAAGTATATTAATTTCTTATTGAGAGGATGTTCTTTGGACTAAAGATTGTAATGTGAGGAGGGCCAAAATGGGGGGTGGGAACTACTTGACAAATTGGCTTGAAACTAGACTGCTAAAATATAGAAAACATCTATAGAAACTCTGAAATTTAAAATTTTTACTCATACAAATCTTGACAAAATTCTGTTGGTGGTTACTATTATGTTTAACATCAGAAGTTATTCTTGATGAGATATCGGAGTACAGAATGGAACATCCTGTTGCACTAAACCACCTGAGTTTTGTGTGTCCTTTTGCTTTAGTTGTGTTTTTATTTTATGTTTTTTTTTCTTTTTCATCCTCATCTTCACAAACTCATTAACACACAAAGAGGTACATTCTTTGAAACACTGATATGCTTTATCAGTGAATTTTATGTCCTCTTTGCAGTAATCTACATGGAAAGCGTCCTGCAGATTATGCAGTGAGCCAGGAGATGCGGGCGATTTTCCAGGAAGCTGCAGAAGGAATCCAATATGCTAATTCTCATACATCTCATAGCCCCTCAGCCACTATCTCTGCGGTATGTCTTCATAAATCAGTGAATAATCCTTTTTTCCATCTTGCATTTGGCAACCCTCAAGCGGTGATATTCTCGCATTAAGTGCCTGGAGACTGTATAACCGTGTTCTTATGTCTCATTTTAGTCAAGTGAGAGTGCGAGAAGGGATCAGACTTTAATCTTATTGGCCAGCAAGCTATCATCACCAGAGCAGCGTCAGCTAGTCAAACTGGGAGTGCTACTGGGAGGAAGGATCGTTGATACCTTTTCTGGCTCAGGTAGTGTTATTTTATCTTACTTGCCAACTCTTGCTCATGGATATCCATTATTTCAGGAATAAACCTGAAATTCTGCCTCTGTTTCAAATTGTCATTGCTTGACAACCATTATTTTCTAACAACTTTTCAGCAACTGAGATTTGCAGGAGTAAACAATAGATGTAAAAATTGGAGATGCACATTCAGAATATTGTGGCCGATATCCTTTTTTTTTTTTCTTTCTCCGTGATACTGATTCCTATTTTTGTTTTTCCTGAGCTCTCTTTTGGACCTATTGCATAGGACGAAAGAAACAGCATTCAAAATATTTTTTTTCTCGTCTTCCTGCCATGAGTAGTCATTTTCCTACCTGATGGGTCGTTAGCAGGAGTCACATGCAGAGAAGTTAATTGGACCATTTGAATCAGCTGTGTTGGAGCAGGACACTGGCGTTTGGACACCTATGGCCTAGTAAAACTCTCACGTGGCGAATTCGCTAAAGATAAAAAGAAGGTCGATCAAGGTGAAAATTGGTCAACAGCCAGTTTTTCATTGCAGCCCCTTCTGACAGCTGTTGTTGCATGAACACCCCTTCTTGCCCAATATTCTTAGAAGTACACAGAAGTTGTTATATAAATGGGCAGTTTTGTCCCAGCTTCCCATTTTGGAGGAATGAGAAATCTATCATGAAGAGACAGTCACACACTGCAGTTCTAATGTTTGGTGAAATTATTTCTGCAGTTTTAGAGTTTTTTTTTTTTTAAACTCCAATGATATTTTTTCCCCACACACAGCTATGCTCCATACGCCTTACTAAGAAACATAGATCCATTTGTACTGTAAAAGCTGTGAGTCAGTACCTGAACATTATCACTCATGAAGGTTCAACAGTAGCAAACAGCTGCTTTTAGTGGTGTATACATCATTGTGATGCAGCAGCTCCTTCGCTGTTGCATAGTAATGGCTAGAAGAACACTGGAGAGCAGAAGTAATTGAAATCGTTCCTCATAAAATGTTTGGAGGTGCTGTCAGAGTGATGAATTCACACTAATGAAAAGCAGAAGAGCTTCTTGTTGTTCCCCCCCCTCTGGCTGCAGGGGTGACTGTTTGTACTTCCAGACTTTTTTTTCCCAGTTTTATCATTTCGAGCTGAATGCTACAGTTTCAATGCAAAATGTAAAAGGGTTTTACCCCTGGGATATAATTATGTTCGTTCTGCACTTGTCAACTCTGCTCACTCATTGAACGAAGAGGCAATAAGCTTGTATTTAAATTTTAATTAACCTATAATTATGTGACCCGGCCTTTTATAGCAAAAACCCCTGCTCTGGTTTTTGTTTCATTGTCAGCAGCAGTTTGACAGACATACAGTCGGTTTACCTGGTCACTCACTCAAAGTGAGAAACGCTGGTGAATTAACATTGTGAGAAGTATACCTTCATTATAGCTAGGGTAAGGTAGGTCCTACGAAATCTGTTTTATTATTTCCCAAATTCTACTTTTTAACATTTTTTTTTATTAGTTTTCTAATTTCCACGTTTTTTCATTAAAAACGTGTTTATTAACCCAAAAAGTGACTAAATATGGAGTGAATGAAATCATCTCAACAGCCAGAGATCTACATTTTCTCTAAATGTATAATTGAAAAACTGAGATGTGAGAGCATGTTGTTTTGCTGTGTGTATATCTGATAATTGCTAATGTTATGCCCTGCATATTATACTTAAAAGCATTCACAGTGTTGAACAAAGTAGAGTACCTTCAAATAAAAGTGGCAAACATTATTACCGGTATTTGGCTCTTCTGAACCATGTCTTTGTGGGTCACCTTTTGCTGTAAATGTGACTTCAACACTTTTGCATTCCTCCATCTTTGGATGTTTAGAGATCTTTACTTTTGACTTTTTTTTTTCTTTCAACATCAGTTTCCCACAGGCTCATTTAGATTTAGTTCTGACCTATTTTGTTGCAATCACAAAGAACTGGTTGGGTACACTGCTTTGTGAACTATAATATCTCAGGTGTTATGCATGAAAACTCTGCTTGGCAATACTTAATTTGGCCACTTGAAAGACCTTTAAGTGTCCTTATTTAGACATGACTAAGATTTTTAAGAGATGATGGAAATATTGTCAAGATAGACAATATAGGTTGTAGTGTGGGAAATGTGAGTTAATTGAAATGATTGTCACAGTGTTAACCAATCATGTAGTCATATGCAATATTTAGCAATCATGTCAGAGCGCATTATTTTCGACTATCGTGCAGGCCTAGTTCCTGATAAAGAAAAGAATGACACTGCTTCCATGTTTCACCATAAGAATATTGTGTTCAAGGTGACAGTTTTTCTCCACAAGCACTTTGCATGCAGATGAAAAAGTTTAATTTTGGTCTCGTCTGACCTGAGCAACTTCTTCAACACACTTAAGGTTTCCCCTTCATGGTCTGTAGCAAACAGCAAAAGAACTTAAAATGGCTTATCTTTAACAAATGCTTTCTTCTGGCCATTCTTCCTTTAAAAATAGTGATTTATGCATGCCTAATATTTGTGCTGTGACTGATTCTCCCACATGACTTGTGGATCTCTGCACAGTTTGGGTGGACAACTGTTTATTTACAGGTTTACAGTTATGTGTTACCCTTTTCATTTTTGTTTGATTGATTTGACCAGTATCCCATGAGCTGGTCAAAGATTGGGGATTTTGTTTTGTAACCTAAACCTACTTGGTCTTCATTATGTTGTTTGTTTACTAATATAGCAATTTCTATGGACATTTCAAAATACCGTCATTGATTCTTAGGTAAATTGTAAATTAAGCAGTTCAATTTATTTGTTTTATTTTTACTAATTAGAGTTTAACTGGATTTTATTTACTTTTCTGATTTTTTTTTTTTTTCCTCCTCAAAAATGTGAAAGCCATGTCTCATTGTCCTGCTTTCTTGTTAATGTGTCACATAAAATCCCAATAAAATGTTTGTGTGTTATAATGTGACAACATGTTAAAAGTTCCAGTACAAATACAGTAGCGAAGTACTGCGTTTCCATGTCTGATGCACAATAAGCTGCTCATTAATGGCCTCTTCTTTTTCTTTGTTCTTTATACCTTATCATTGATCACACAATCTGGACCTATATAGTCAAGCACAGACTGCTGTTATTTTAAGTTTGTAGCACAACTCCCTTAAGTGTCTTTTTTCAGTTTGGTTTTGTACATGTTTGTTTTCTTCTCCCAGTGAGCCATGTCGTCGTGCCAGAAGGACAAATGCCCACCACCTACTCCACCCTCCTGGGTCTTCTTGCTGGCTGCTGGGTTGTCAAATACAGCTGTAAGTATGAAGTGAGCTGCTGACTGGAACAATTCTCTGCGGGCACCTTTTTTTGAATTTGATGTTAAAGCTACTGCTGGAAGAGGACTAACCTCTCACCGCAGTCATTCTAAGGCAGTGCCATTGCAGTTTTTTCATACTTTTTGGCACCTGTGAATTTAAAAAAATAAAATAAAAAATTCTTCTGAGCAAGGCCAGCACAACATTTTTTTTTTTTTTTCTGAGAAAGTTCCCTTTTTGCAATAGCAAATCACTTTGTAACATTTTACAATAACCAATTGATTTATGTATTTATCATTTCCCGCTATGTCTCAGGCAACATCCGAATTGCTGTCTTCTTATTTCAGGGCTATAGTTTAAGCAACACTGAGTTTACTTTTGAGGCTGCCTATGCAATAAAGACGAGGTTAATTCTCCTCAGTCCCGAAGAAATCTAGAGCATGTCTTCAAACTTTGTACTCTCTGCAAGCCGTTGAAATCAGACTCCTTGTGTGGAGTAAGGATTTCTAAATGCAGAACACGTACTGCTCTGGGAAACATTCAAAGAAAAATGTTGCAACAGGCAATTTTCAGATCAATAGTTTGTGCCTCCTGTGGTGTGTGCACTCACCTGCTTACATGTCTGACAGGCAGATGAGGCGGGTGGATGACTGGGGGATAGAATTTGGTTAAAGATTACCCCAGAAGTCTTCAATATCGATAGCAATTAAATGATGGCCTAGTCACTTTGCCTCCTCTCGTTTTGGTAATCCGAAAACCAGTTTTGTTATTCTCAGCTAGTCCCACCTCCCCCCTGCTATCCTAGTACCGCGTTAACAAGCAGAAATTCTGAGTAAGCCGGCTTCCAGCAAAGGAAAAAGAGACTAGCTGTCAAAGAGTTTTCTGGCACCTTGGCATGCCCTTTGCTGCTGTATTTGTCAGTAGCATCACTTCACTGTCGGTGTGTGCGTGTATGTTGAGCACAGTGCTAGGAGTGCTGCTGCCTGCCAGTTCGGCTCAAGATGTGTGTTTCTGTAATATTTTGCGCATTTGGACCACATTCAGCCCTTTCCTTTTGTTTTCTTTTTTCCTCCACGCTGGTTGAACACTTGACACATCTTCACTCCCTCATGACAGTCACTGTGGCATCTTCTCTGTTTCTGTCCGGGTGTATATGTGACTTTTCACTGTCACCTGGCTTTGTGTGCCATCGCTGTCATCTAGGCCAAGGCCTGGATTACCTCTTTTGTCAGAATTATGTTTTTTAGCGTTGCTGTTATTTTAGGGAAGCAGGATTAACATTTTATCCTGTCTAAGAAGATTCTCCTTTTGGTTGAGTGGTGGGGGGTAAACTATTAAATAAGACCATGCATTTTTATTTAACTTAAGTTTATTTCTTAAAATGCAAGATAGAAATAAACAAATTTTACATAAGTAACATAGGAAACAAAATGCTAATTAGCATGTATATTAACATCAATTTAAAATGTATTTTATTGCTGACCCTTGTAAGGATCAAAACATGGATTTACCAACCGGAACACATTATCTATCTGATGTTTCTGCTCTGAACTAATTCTTTACTTGTCATGCTCCAATTACTGCACTTTCCCAAAGTGTCTGACTCATCACTTTGTGGTGAGTCACAAAACTTCCACTGCGGTTATCAGTTACAGTTGCACCTTTAAAGGAAATGGAAACTGCACCACAAATTTAGGATATAAGGTGTTTCATGTTGTGTGGAGATGGTTCACTTTGCATCAATACAGGTACAGCTTATCATTTACATACAGTATATTAGGATTAGAGGTTTAGCATGTAAAGATTTTGTGGTCACTGAAATTTAGATAGATATAGGTGTATATATATATATATTTCTCTTCATATGTAGCACATACTAAACATTATGATTTTTAAAGCAAATCCTTTATGCTAAAAGTGTGAAATTTGACTTGAAGAATTGCAGTGTAGTTTGAATTTTTTTATGTATACATATATATATCAAGTCTCCCGAAAAAGATTTAACTGCATTTTTCATTTATTTATGACAGATTAAAGCTCATTAACTCTTTACTTCTTTGCATGCGGTAAAATATAATAGAAATAGAATAACAAGAATTCAACATTTTGTTCAAGATCTGTTCAAAATTATAAATAGGTCAGGCTTTTCCTTGCTGATAGATTCCTAGTTTTCTTTTACGTCTCAGTTGTAGAGTTTGATTTCCACCAATTCCTTCCCCCCCCCCAACAATCTATGTCTCGTAACAGAGAAAAAAAAACATTGGTAGGATTTCTTTGATAGAGTTAGTAGTTTTGAATCCAACGTAAGATTTGGTAATTATAAGATTGTATTAATTTATGCATCAAATCAAATAAAAAACATAACTTGATTAAAAAGTTTATCTGGTAAATTTTCTTCTACAGTTTGGTAGAAGAAATTTCCAAACTGCCATTATGTTGCCCTAAAAGCTTGTGGCTATTATCCAGTCACTGTTTAGGGAAGAAAAAGATGTCAATGTCAAATTTATTTATATAGCACTTTAAAAACAGGTGTAAAACTGCACCAAAGTGCTGTACACGAATGACAATAACATAAGTTGATAAAAACAGAGTATTGGACCTCAAATGAATGCCAAAGAATAGAAATTTGAGAAGCGATTTAAAAATGATCCAGGCTGTGGGCAGATCTAAGATCATATTTTTTGTTTTTGACCAACCGATTACTGTTCTGACGGTCGAGTCGCATAATTTTATTCACCAGCAGATTTTCCTTTGCATGTCCAAAGAGCATTAGTTATCAATCTCAAAATTTAAATATTGAACTGTTACTTAAAATGAAGTTATGATCATTAACCTGAATGTTTTGTTGCTATTGCTGTCATGTTGCCAGAGAAAGGGCATTCCTTTCAGTTCACAAGTTCCACCTTTCCCTTTCTAGCCTGCAGTGAGAGGCTGAACAAGGGTCAAGCCTCTGTGAAACATATGACCCTGCCAGAGGCATGGCTGCCAGGAACTGGACTCGGGTCTCCTCTCTCTGGGACTGTGTTCAGAATGCAAATGACTCAGATGTGTCTTTGTATGTGAACTTGAGCCCATTCAGTCATGTTTAGGGAATGAGATTGGATATGGTCTATTTGTGTTGTTTAGATGCTGCCGGCTGTAGTGTAAAAAATCTAGGAGTAACCACCTCTGAATTTATGTTAGTTTGATTTTAGTCAGCTTTTTCTATTGCAAAATGGTTTAAATTTGGGTTTACTATTGTTGTCTTGGGGATAAACGTGATGGTGGCAAAATGTTATTGTCCATCTGTTTATAGAATTTGGGTATTCTTCTGCCTTTTATTATCTCATCTCTAAAAGTTAGGGCCGTGCCAGGAAACTAACCAATCTGAATATTCTCCACAGACTCTGATGAGAAAATTACAATTATGTGAGAATCTTATTGGCCACAAAACAGTCAAATAAAAACCGGTTTCTCTGCAAATTGTTCGGAGGTATTTATTAAAAATTGAAGGCGATTAGCATCGGACTGGTTAATATGGGGATATACTGTTCCCAGTTTAAAGCCCTTTTTAACAAGATAGACAGAACTGGCCCTCCTCCACTTGTTACAGTGCACTGCCAGTCAGCAGGATGAAAGAAAGACTCCTTCTGCATGCAGAAAAAGCCAGTACGGCTATTTGGATTTTTTTTTTTTGCCATCCCAGATAGTCCAGTTGTCGAAACTAAATAAGCCCTATATTTCTTAATAATTTTACCATTTTTAAAATTACACTAAGCAAGCTCTAAAATATTTGGCAAGCTAATTTATGTAAAATCTGTCAAATGATGCCGTACTTGTTTGTTTTTTCAATCTTTGTGTTTACATTGATTTCTACACAAGGCTACTCAAGATACTAATAATTATGTTAACTACTTAGTGAAGATGCATGTTTAGATTTCTTCTGGGGTGTGTAATTTTAAGCTTGTTTGGAATATAGAAAGTTTACCTAAAATTCTACTTTGTGAACCAAATCCATGTTTTTGAATATTTTTTTCAAGTTTGGTTTGGACATGTGTCTCCATGTACTCATGACTACTTGAGTTTTTTTTATTACTGAAGTTCTGTGTCTTCTTGTTACTCTTAATTGCCCATATTGCACCTCAGGGCATCTCTTCAAGGTCATTTTGTTTGAGGATTAAACTCCTCCTGACCTGATCCACGTGTCATAATGAGCTGCAGTTGGTTTAATGTTTAATCAGTGGGGAGCATTTATCTTACCACTCACTCATTCAGTGACTCACAAAGGTTGGAGGTTAGAAGTTGAACTGAACATAAATAAATATGCTAATAAGTCCTCAGCACTAAGCACAATCGTCCGCAGCGATTAACCTCAGTATCTTCTCCTTTTCTTTAGCCCAACTCCCCTGCAGGAAACAAAGATATAATTAAGTGGGTTGAAAAAATGTAATCACAGTGCCACACCATTTACTGCTTCCTACAGATATGCATGTATGAATGTATGTAATTTGCTTTATTGTGGCAGGGTTTTTCACTTGCACACATTTACACTAATTTTCTCACTTTGCCGAACAGCTGGGAGAAACGTTCCAGAAAATAAAGATGCTGTCGAATGATTGTGGAGGTGGTTGTGAGGTGAACCGTATATGCCGGGCAAGTGTTTCCATGGAGACAATGCTGATTAAAAGTGTTTCCGTCTCTGACTCGTAAACTATGAATTAATTTTCAGGAATAGACGTAAATGTGGATGGTTAGAGAATGGTTCTGTTTTGTTAGCGATTTATTAAAAAGCAGTGAGTCATAGAGCAACAGATATGTCAAACACACAACCTCCGCTAGCATAGTTACCATCAACACCTTGTAATATGTGGATGAAGAACCTTTGTGTTTAAATGCTCATGGCATTTTGTTCCAAAACTTTCCATCTGTAAAATGTTAACACTAAGAGTAGGAACCATCAGTCATTCATCATCATTCCTTGTTAGTCGTAGTGTAAATAACATGGTTCCTGTTAAACCATGTTATTTACATGGTTTAACATGTAATTAAACAGCAAACTTTGTTTCCGTTTGAGGGCATTAAGAGAACAGGCTTTCCCTTTTTTGCTTTCTAAACAATTGTTTGCCCATATTGGTAGACAACCAATAATGGTTGTTATTTTTCTTGCTGAAGTTCTCTAACTGTGATGTCTAGAGGTTTTTGTCTCTCCCACCATCCTTCTGAATGTGAGTGGAGGAAAGATGCATTTAAAATATGTCTAATTGCCTGTGATGAAGGTATAATATTTCTATATTTGTGTATTCAAGTATTTTTTTAGGACATTCTACATTTGGATTTGTCTGAAATTCTGATCTGGATTGAGTAATTTACATCTTGCAATTCGCTTGGAGGTGTGGTAAGAAACGTCTGAAAGTGTATCCATACCATGTAATGCTTGTGTGATGCGTTTTTAAAAGAAGTTATGAAAAACATTACATCCATCTCAGAATTCCCACAACATGATAGCTATTAACAGAGAACTTTGATTCATGGGTTGTTTGATACATTTTTTTTCATGCTTTATCTCTTGATATGCATACAAAATGCATAATCCCATTTTTACCATAACTTGCTGCTGTAACACCTACATTTCTCCAGCCACTGTAGGACATTTATATTGTACTCTTTAAAAAAAAATTACATTTTCTTATCATACTGGCTGTCACAGTTTCAGTTGGGCTGTGTTCAAGTTTTGTTTAATATTGACAATGATAGTTGCTTCGTTAATTCCATAACTCTAGGAGCATCTCTCTGTCAACAACTTCAGCTTTGGCAATCCTTGAAATCTTCTAGCTTGTAACAGAGTAGTCACAAGCTTTGTCATCCTCTCAAAACTTGTCGCAATCTTTCATGTCAGCATAATCAGCTGCAAGCTTAATTTTGTTTGCTTTATCTGTTTGTCGGCAGGGGTGAAAGCATGTCTGCAGGCAGGAAAGTGGCTGCCTGAAGCTGAGCATGAAGCGGGAGAAGGCCCTCTGCGCAGTCGCATCAACAGATGTAGTTTGGTAAACTTTAAACACACAAATACAAAGGAAAAAAGAAAAGAAAAAATCAACAGAGGCATGTTTAGTTTAGAGTCTCGTTTAGGTTTAATATATTTGAATTCCCTATGCACATAGTTATGCCTCCTAAGCAGCTTTTGGGTTTTTCTTTTTTTGAGAGGTCAAAAAGGAAAGAGCTGAAACAGCAGCTCAGACTATCCTCAAATGGCAGGACAAACACTTTGCACTGGCCAAGTCGGAGTCATGACCTCAGACCAAACAAGAATTCCTTGCAAGGCTTGAAAATTGCTGCTTGCTCACCAGACAGCAGATGGATTGAGAGAGCTTGATAGAAAATAAAGCTGAACTTTCCACCTTGAGGCTGCATTTGCCACCAGAATTACATTTTAGTGTAGCTTTAGCTTATTGATAGTGATTGATGCTGGAAAAAAATAGATGTTTTAGCATGAAAAACTACAATTTATGCAAATTAGTATTGTCATTAGACAATGTAAATATAAGTAACTGTTTGCTTTACAAATGATAGGACAATGCTTTTCTCTTTTTTTAATTGTTTTCTTGTTGAAAGGACAAAAATTCAAACTTTTAACGTGATACCATAAATAGTAATAGACACTCGTGCACTTAAGATAAAAAGGGAACTTAGTTTAAAGTATAATTAAAGAACATCATTACTTGAAATGTTATACTCTATGATGCTTGAGTTACTTTGAACAGTTCTCTAACTTAGTGCTGCTTTAAACAGCAACACTAGTTAGTTTCTTTTGAGGATGAGGTTTTTGAAAATCTCTTATTGGCAAAGTATCTAAGTTAAACACTTGTACAGAAAATTTGATAGCATTTATGAATTATATAGAGATTTAATTAAATCTTTTGGAGAATTATTTTTCCTTGAGAACACAAGAGCCTCAGATCTGTTTTATCTGTTTGTGTCTCATTTTCTCTGAGCTACTCTTTTGATGGAATAATAATTATTCATCTGGAATTAGGAGCCATGCAAGCATGACAAAACCCTAAATAACACATTAACTAGAGTTTTGTTTCTCCAGCTTCCACCGCTTTTCGATGGCTGTTTCTTCTTCCTCCTCGGCTCCTTTAAGGGGACGACCAAAGACGAGCTCGCCAAGCTGTTGCGAGAAGGAGGCGGCCAACTTCTGAGCCGGCAGCCAAAGCCGGACAGCGACGTTACACAGACTCTGAATGCAGCAGCCTACCATGCAGAGCCAGGCTCTGACCAGGCCCTCTGCACCCAGTACATCATCTACGACCCACAGGGAACCTACAAGCCGGCGGTTGTCAGACGAGGGAAAGTGTGGTCCGCTCCCTCAACCTGGATAATTAACTGCATTGCAGCCTTCAGCCTCCTCCCTGTTTCTCAGTATTAAATTACTATTGTGTTTTTTTCCCTTTATTATTCACTATGAATAATATTTCTTCTAGATTTTACTCACTCTGAATGGTTTTTAACTTGTGATACATTGGTTGTTTTCTATCACAAATAACTAATTCCTTTGCAAATTAAAACAATTATGTTTCATTTTATGCTCCCGTATGTGTTTAAAATATGACACAAATTCTAATAAAGTTGTTCTTTTAAGACTTGTATTATTAACCAATGTTTGCTTTCAGGGCCTCATAAAACTGAAATAACTAAAATGGAAGTTGAAAAAAAATCAATCCAGCCAATACATTTGTGTTTTCAGAAAATTAGTCTATATAGTTTTTGTGGAGTAGTTGTGTAATTGTATGTTTCTCTGAATTAAAAATATTGTTCTGTATATTATATTTGTTTTTTATTGTGTAGAGACAGCTAGTAGAAATGTAATCATTTTTGGACTCTTAAATTAATAATTAAAGAAAAGAGATCTAAAAAGGTAAAATTCAGGAATTTACTATGATTAGAGCTACGTCAACAAAAAGGGATTGTTCTTAGTTTGCGGTTGTCATAAGACAAAATGTGGAAACAATTCTCTGTTTAACTGTGATACACATGTGCTTGAGTACCTGGAAACAGAAGAAATATGTGAGGAGGACGGCAAATCTGTCTAAACTGTACGTCCTACTCAGTAAATTAATACCCATACATTCTGATGAGGCTTATCAGATTCAAAGTATCTATGGTAGCTTTCTTATAAAATTTCTCTCATTGAGCACACATTTCTGTATTAAAATATTTATACATATTATTTGTCTGATGTAATATTCTGATCTTAAAAGTTTTATTTCAATAGCTGTTAGAACATTTTCAAAATGACCAGAAATGAAGGCTTTAAAACACCA